>CM053273.1:49402248-49427491 GCA_028583415.1 Protea cynaroides | reverse complement strand
ATATATATATTTGTTCTCCTTCTTTTAAGGCGATATAACCTTATTTATCATTTACTGTATGGATTATTCTATTTCAATTTTTTGTCCTCAACAACACGTATGTTATATTTTATTTTGTTACGATAGTCTAATCTTTGATCCTATCTCGCGACGAATTTTTGTGGAATGATCCCTGCCTCTCTCCACTGCATGTAGCTTGAGAGCTATACCAAGTTGTTCAATTGACAATTTTTGTACCATTTAGACCTGTAAAGGATGAACTGCACAAACACAAATCCAAGCTAACCAGATCTCTAATAGTCTCGCAGGTTTTCGTTGAATAAACCATACATCATCCACAAAACTATAATCGCACCAAATACACACAATAGCTTATGTCCATTCAATAAATGAACCCAGGAATCTAATTTATGACACCATAAATATACCATCGTTATGGCCATCAACTGAGACATATGTAAACAAAGACACCACATCTTTAATACCCAAACTGAAAATCTAATAAGACATTGTACTCACAGATGAAGTTCAGCTGCTTCCACTAAGTCTCACTCTTCCATCGCAGCAACGCGTTCATTACCGTAAGCATCTATACAGTCTTCCATCGTGGTATTTATACATCATCAACTGCAATACCCGACGCCCTAAAGTTAAGTGATACAACATATCTAGTTAAAATGTATAAACAAAACAATAAAAACAAACATATGTACGCATTCAATTCATATCCGAGGATGGTAGTTGGTGTTCGTTGATTTTGCCAGAAATGTTCGTGTGATGGCTCAACCTATACTACGAATTGTGTGGAATCCTCCCAGCACAACGCGATGTTGTTTCACCATGCACTCACTATGAACAGTAGATAGAGCTAAGCTTAGGACCTGCATCAGATCACACTTCCCGATACTCTACCGATACCAATATCGTATGCTCCCCGCCGGCGAGGGCTTCAGTAAACCGGTCAGAACTCAACCAATCCTAATGTCAAACAAGCACCGGCGGCCCTCACCAAACATCCCCACGCTCCACAGACAGATGCCAGGCTTCGACAGAGTTCTCGAGACTACACCTATCCCGAGCGACCATCTTCCTGATACCTTACGACGCTGAATATTTTGTTAATAATGCATGAGAATGCATAAGATATCCGGGCAGACAAGACTGAGGGAGATAGAGTTTTAGAGTCCAGTGACCAGGGTCAGAACCACAATGTCACATTCTCTCCCCACAGATGCTCCACTCTGCATCACAACACCCTCAACCACGCACATACATTGTCATGTCTATTCCTTGCACTGTCATCATCACTATCATGTGTCATAATTAATATAGAATTAAATATGCATGAGAATTAATAGCGTAAAATATCGATGACATGTTGAATGCACATTACAAGCATACACGCATAGAATCGGGCCATATATTGGACCCAAGAAATAAAAATATACTTATTATTATCACTCATTTTAGGTCTTGTTCTCCCATCCTTTGTCTCCCAGATGATCTGATCCTCTTCGTTTTTAAACCCTAACTTTATATCAATAGGAAACCGGTACTGTGTCGCATAGATTTGCCAAGTCATTCGCACCCTTTAGGTTGTTGCACGGTCGCATAATCATGCGTGGTGGGTAGCATCGCGATCCTCCGTAGAGCCGATGTTTTAACGGATGTCTCCCATCAACTCGGTGCGACTTCAATTCTTCCTGAACTCCCGAGACTATTCGGGTCGATCCTCGGCAGCTCAGGTCGATTTCCCAATCGACTCCCATCGCAACCCCACTGAGGCTACCACCTCCATTCATACCCATTCTCATGCTTCGGTCCTATGCCCACTGACCTGATCTGCGACTGATATTTAGAACTCTAGGCCTCTTCCTACTGGTCATCACATCTCCATTGACTTCACCAATCTCCCATGGATACAGATTTGATTCCAGACCATACCCAATCCATAAACCATCGGTTGTCTTAGGATCATCAACAGAAACCTCCCACCTATCTCTCTACTTTCATCTCTCCCTCTCTTTCCCTCTCTTTTTACTTCTCTCTCTATCCCATTGTCTTTCTTTCTCTCTCTATCTTTCGTTGGCTACTTCTCCCACTCATTCAACTTTTCTTTCTCTTTCTCTCCCCCTCTTTGTACTTTTCACTCTCTCTCTGTCTCAGTCTCTCTCTCTCTCTTTCTACATCTCTCTCTTATTCTACTACTCTCTCTCTACTTCTCTCTCTCTTTTTTCTCTCTCTTTCTCTTTCTCTTTCTCTCTTTCTCTCTCTGAACTTCTCTCTCTCTCTCCTTCTCTCCCTCTGTCTCTTTTTTTTTCTCTCTCTCTCTTTCTTTCTCTCTCCCTCTCTCTACATATCTCTCTTTCTCTCTCTTCCCTCTCTCTCTCTTTCTCTCTTTTCCTCTCTCTCTTCCTCTCTCTCTTTCTCTCTCCCTCTCTTTCTACTTTTCTCTCTCTCATTCCCAATCTACTTCTCTTTCTACTCTCTCTCTATCTCCCTCCCTCTCTCTCTCTCTTTCTACTTCTCTCTCCCTCTCACTCAATCACTCTCCCTCTTCCTTTCTCTCTCTCTTTCCCTTTGTCTCTCTTCCATTTCTACTTCTCTCTCTCTTTTTACTTCTCTCTCTGTTTTTACTTCTCTCTCCCTCTTTCTACTTTTCTCTCTCTTCTTCACTCCTCCCCTCTCTTTCTCTATCTCTTTTTTTACTTTTTCTCTTTCTCTATCCCTCTTTCTCTCTCTCTCTCTCTCTCTCTCTCTCTCTCTCTCTCTCTCTCTCTTTGTCTACCTCTCTCTCTCTCTCACTTTTAACTTCTCTCTTTTTCTCTCTCTCCCTTTCTACATCTCTCTCCCTCTTTCTCTGCCTTTCTTCTTCTTTTTTCTCTCTCTCTTTCTAATTCTCTCTCACTCTCTTTATCTTTCTCTCTCTCTCTTTATTTACTTCCCACTCTCTCTTTCTCTTTCTCTCTTTCTCTTTCTCTCTTTCTCTCTTATCTCTCTCTCTACTCTCTTTTTACTTCTCTCAATATCTCTCTCTCTCTATTTTTCTTCCCTTTTATTTCTCTCTCCCCCCTTCTACTTCTCTCTTTCTCTCTATTTCTCTCTCCTTTTCTGTCTACTTCTCTATGGGTTTCTTTGTCTCTGTCTCTCTCTCTCTCTACCCTCTCTCTCTTTCTCTCTCTTTCAGCTTCTCTCTCATTCTCCCTCTCTCCCTTTTTACTTCTCTCCCTCCCCCTACTTCTCTCTCTCTTTCTTTCTCACTCTCTCTATCTCTTTCTATGTCTCTCTCTCTTTCTACTTCTCTCCCTCTCCCTTTGTACTTCTTTCACTCTCTCTCCACTTTTCTCTTTCTCTTTCTACTTCTCCCTCTCTCACTCTACTTTTTGTTCTCTTTCTCCCTCTCTCTCTTCCTACTTCTCTCTCGCTCTCTCTCTCTCATTTTCTTTCAACTTCTCTCTCTTATTCTACTACTCTCTCTCTACTTCTCTCTCTCTCTTTCTCTCCCCCTCTCTACCTCACTCTCTCTCCCACTTCCTACTTTTCACTCTCTCTACTTCTTTCTCCCTCTCTCTCTCTTTACTTCTCTTCTTCTCTTTTTCTCTTTTTTTCTTTCTCTTCCTACTTCTCTCTCCCTACTTCTCTATCTCTCTCTTTCCCTCTCTATCTGAACTTCTTTCTATTTCTCTCTCTAAATTTTCCCTCTCTCTCCTTCTCTGTCTCTCTCTCTCTCTCTTTCTACTCCCATTCTACTTTTCTCTATCTCTTTTTCTTTTTCTCTCTACTTCTCTCGATTTCTACTTCTTTCTCTCTCTTTCTACTATTCGCTCTCTCTTCCTCCCTCTCTCCTCTCTCTCTCTTTCTACTTCTCTCTCTTTCACTCACTCTCTCTCTATCTTTCTACTTCTCTCTCTCTACATCACTCTCTCTCTCTCTCTGTTTACTTCTCTCTACCTCTCTTTTTTACTTCTCCGTCTCTCTCCCCCTTTTCTCTCTCTAACTTTCTATCTCTCTTTCTCTCACTCTTTTTTGTTCTCTTTCTGTTTCTCCCTCTCTCTTTCTCCCTCTATTTCACTCTCTTTCTCTCTCTTTCTTGTTCTTCTCTCTCTGTCCCTCTCTCTTTCTTCTTCTCTCCTTCTAACATTCTCTCTCTCGCTCGCTCTTTCTACTTCTATCTTTTTACTTCTCTCTATTTCTCTCTCCCTCTCTCTTTCTACTTTTCTCTCTCTCTCTCTCTCTCTCTCTCTCTCATTCCCTCTATCTCTTTCTCCCTCTCCCTCTCTCTCTCTCTCCTCTTTGTCTTTCCATTTTTACTTCTCTTTCACTCACTTTTTCTTTCTCTTTCTTTTTCACTCTTTCTACTTCCGTCTCTCTCCCTTTCTACTTTCCCTCTCTCCCTCTCCCTTTCTCTCTACTCTCTATCTCTCCCCTCTTTCCTTCTCTCACTTTTTCTCTTGCTCTTTCTCTCCCTCTCTCTCTCTTTCTGCTACTCTCTCACTCTCTCTCTCTCTCTTTCTCCCCTCTCTCTTTCTCTCCCCTCTCTCTTTCTCTCTCTCTTTCTCTCTCTCTCTTCCTCTCTCTCTCTCTCTCTTTCTCCCCTCTGTCATTATCTTACCTCTCATTTTTCTCTCTCTCTTTTTACTTCTCTCTCTCTCTCTCTCTCTCTCTCTTTCTACTTTCTCTCTCTCTTTCTACTTCTCTCTCTCTCTTTCTCTCTTTTTTCTCTCTCTCTCTCCCTCTATTTATTTCAACTTCTCTTTCTCTCTCCACTTTTCTATTTCTCTCTCTCACTACTTCTCTATTTATTTTTCCTTCTCTCTCTTCTTGAGTAGCGACCTCATTAGGTTTGTGACGTTTCTCAAGACCGCTTGTGATCTAACTGTCAAGCTTGTTGAGTAGCGACCTCATCAGGCCTATGACTTTAACTCAAACCGCTTATAATGTAACTGTAATTGTCAAGCATCTTGAGTAGCGACCTCATCTGGTCTATGACTTTAGCTAAAGACTACTCATGATGTAACTGGAACTGTCAAGCCCATTGATTAGCGACCTCATCACGTCAGTGACTTTAGCTCAAGACCGCTTATAATGTAACTATAACTGTGCTTTGTGCTCTGGATTTGTAGCTTCTGGATCTGTAGCCTCTGGATGTGTAGCATCTGGACCGAATTTGGGGTGTGTCCCAAATTACCTATGTATCCTTTGGGACCTCTGTCCCTTTGGAATCTGGTTTCGCGTAGTTCAGGCTTACAAATCTGAAGACAGGATCTAGGGACATTTAAATCTAAACTCCCTTCATTCTTGTGTCAAATAGGATCTAAGGACATTTTAACCTAAACTCCTTCTATTTTTGTATCAAATAGGATCTAGGGACATTTCAACCTAAACTTATACCATTTTTGTAAAATAGGATCTAGGGACATTTCAACCTAAACTCCTACCATTTTTTTCAATAGGATTTAGGGACATTTCAACCTAATCTCCTTCCATTTTTGTTGTAGCGGTTGATAAGTGTGTGATTTTCATATTTTTATTCCCATTGCACTATCCTTTTTGATGTATTTTATGTCTTATTGAACTGAATATGATGAATTTTATTAATTTGACATATTTTAGAGACATTGAGAATTAATTGTTAAAAGATAAGAAAATTCCAACATTCTTAATATTGACATTCTGAGTTTCATGCAGGTTTTTTACATGAAAAGAGTTCTAGAATTGAAAAGTTATCTTCAGTAAAGATGTAGAGGACGTCTCAACCTTTTCAGAATGGTACATTGGAGAAAAATCCGAGTTCGTTTGGGTCTCCAGACGTGGCTTCAAAGTCTGACATGAAAATCTAACCGAATCCGAATTGGAGTAGCCTTCTGATCAGAATAAAGCATTCAATGGTGGATGTAAATTCCATAAAGAATCTCCTAATAAAGTTAGGAAACCTAAACCTACAATAGAAGACTCCAAATAAGAAAAGAAGACTCTACAATTTCAGAATTCTAAATGGAGAAGGACTCCTAAACAAAGAAGAAATCCTACACAAAGAAGGAATCCTACACAAAGAAGGAGTTATAAGTTACAAAGGATTGTCATGTTTTATATATAGAGCATTAGTGTTAAGATAAGCTCTCTCTCTCTCTCTCTTTTGCTGGAAATTTTTCTATCTCTGAAAGGATTGTAATGTCTAGCTAATCTTCTCATTCAATTCAAGGGGATTTTGAAGCCCAAACTCATGTCAATGGTGTAATCTCTATTCAATAACGTTGTTCTTCTTCTCTCTTTTATTGGAATTGCTTATGTTATTCTTTTCTCTTTAATTATGATATTTGTCTGAATAATTCAGTAATGGCCTACTGAATCAGTTAGATTAATATTAATTGCTAGATCTAGAATCTGTGATACGTAATCATCCTGATTCTGATCACAAGTAGCAAACAGTGGTAGATGATTATGTCCAAGTTTTTGTCTCATCATTGTGAATAATGTAACCTAAGTTAAATAATCTCCGCTTATGTGTGATTGTTGCTTAGATTGATCTGTTTTCTACCTTCTTAATGCTGCCATTAAATTAAACATTGAGAGCTTATTCATTGTTGTTCAATGGTTAGATCTCTCAAAAGAGCTTGTTTTAGTAGAGACACTTAAGGAAAACCCAGGTAACAAAGCTTATTGTTATCTAGGGTCTTTAATTCTAATTGGAAGGAAGAGATTAACGTTGTGATTAATTTTACTCATTGTATGTGTGGGTGGATATTGAACCAAGAACTGAATTTTCTCATCTAATTATCTTCCTTTTAAATTCTGTCTGTTTACTTTCAATTTGATTCAAACAACCAAAATCCCCCCTTTGTTATTTTCTTTAATTAGCATTAATTAGTATATGTAGTTTGAGTAGAATATAAATTTTAATCAATTCATTATCTGTGGAAGCGACTTTTGCATATCCTATTTACAGTTTATTAATAAGATCAGTAAAGAAATATTTAATTAAATTGGTGCATTCGACATGCTATCAGCGGTCGAATATGGACGTTTTCACTCATTCCCTACCAATGTGTGTTGTAGCAGTTGGATATAGACATTTCCACTCTTTCCCTACCAATGTGTGTTTTAACCTGATATATTTACTTAACGTTCACAATAATTTCACATTCTAGTTTTTACAAAATCATGAAGAAAATAGACAAAAAAAAAATCAAGAAAAATGCCATTGTGTACATCAACTATTTGCATTTCATGCTAATAATACTAAACGCCTTTTTTGATTGTGCAGAACTATGGTGCATTTTTTTGTCTTGGTACCAAATGGAATACTCTCTCTCTCTCTTTCTCTCTCTCTCTCTCTCTCTCTCTCTCTCTCTCTCTCTCTCTCTCTCTCTTTTTTCTCTCTCCCTCTCTTTTTCCCCTCTCTCCTTTTCTCCCCTCTCTCTTTCTCTCTCTCTCTTTCTCTATCACTCTTTCCACTTCTCTCTCTCTCTCTCTCTCTCTCTCTCTCTCTTTCTCCCCTCTCCCTTTTTCTCTCTCTCTTACCACTTCTCTTTCACTCTCTCTCTTTTTCTCTCTCTCTCTCTCTCTTTCTCCCCTCTCTCTCTTACTCTCTTTCAACTCTCTCTCTGTCACTCTCTATTTCTCTCTCTCTCTTTCTACTTCTCTCTTTCTCTCTCTACTTTTCTCTTGTTGTCTTTCTCTCTTCTCTCACTCTTTCTCCCCCTTTTACTTTTCTCTCTCTTCCCTTTTACTTATCTCTCTCTTTCTTCTCTTTCTACTTTTCTCTCTCTTTCTCTCTCTCTGTCACTCTCTCTTTCTCTCCCTCACTCTCTCTCTCCCTCTCTTTCTACTACTCTCTTTACTTCTCCCTCTTTCTCCCTCTATCTCTCTCTCTCACACTCTCACTCTCTCCCTCCCTCTTAGTCTCTTTCTACTTCTCTAAATCTCTCTCTTTTCCCCTCTACTTCTTTCTCTTTCAACTTCTCTCACTCTTTCTACTTCTCTCTCTCTCTCTTTAAGCTTCTCTCTCTATTCTTACTACTCTCTCTCTCTCTTCCTAGTTCTCTCTCTTTTTTTTCTCTCTCTCTTCCTAGTTCTCTCACTCTACTTCTTTCTCTTTATTTTTCAACTTCTCCCTCCCCCCTATTTCTACTTCGCTCTCTCCCTCTCTCTCTCTCTCTCTCTCTCTCCATTTCTACTAATTTCTCTCTTTCATTTTTTCTTTCTCTCTCTTATTACTTCTCTCCCTCTCTCTCTTTCTCTTTCTCTCTGTCTTATTACTTCTCTCTCTCTCTCTCACTTTTTCTTTCTCTTTCTCTTTCTTTCACTTTCTTCTGCTATCTCTCTCTCTCTTTCTATCACTCTCCCTCCGTTTTTACTTCTCTCCCTCTCTCCCTCTCTCTCCCCTTCTCTCATTCTACTTCTCCCTCTCTCTCTCTCTTTCTACTTCTCACCCTCTCTTTCTCTCTCTACTTCTCTCTCTCTCTCTCAATCTTTCAACTTCTCCCTCTTCCTTTCTCTCTTTCAACTTCTCTCTCTCTCTCTCTCTCTCTCCCCTCTCTCTCTCTCCCACTCTCATTCCCAATCTTTTTTCTACTTATCTCTCTCTACTTCTCTCTCTTCTCTTTCTACTTCTCTGTCTCTCCCATTCCCTCTCTCTGTCTCTCTCTCTTTCTCTACATCTCTCACTCTCTACTACTCTATCTTTCTCTTTCTACTTCTCTCTCTCCATCTCTCCATCAGTCTCTCAAATTCTACATCTCTCTCTACACCTCTCTCTCTTCCTCTCTCTTTCTACTTCTCTCTCTTTCTCTCTCTTTCTACTTCTCTCTCTTCTCTCTCTATCAATCTTTTAACTTCTTTCTCTCTGTCTCTCTCTCTCCCTCTCTTTTTCTCTTTCTCAGTCCCACTCTCTGTCTCTCTCTCTCTCTCCTTCTTTTTCTACTTCTCTCACTCTCTACTTCTTTTTCTCCCTCTTTATACTTCTCTCTCTTTGCATCTATCTCTCTCCATCTATCTCCTTTTACTCCTCACTCTTTCTCTCTCTACTTCCCCCTCTCTCTATTTCTCTCTCCCCATCTTTCTACTTCTCTCAATTTCTCATTCTTCTCTCTCTCTCTCTCTCTCTCTCTCTCCTTTTTCTACTTCCCTCACTCTCTCTCTCTCTTTCTCTCTCTCTCTCTTTCTTTCTCTCTCTCTCTCTCTTTCTACCTCTCTCTCTTTCTTCTCTCCCTCACTCTTGTTCCACTTCTCTCACCCTTTCTACTTCTCTCTCTCTCACTCTATCTTAATCTCTCTACTTCTTTTTCTTCCCTTTCTACTTGTCTCTCTCTATTACGTTCTTTTTGTTCCCTCTCTCTCTCTCTCACTCTCTCTCTCTCTCTCTCTCTCTCTCTCCCTTTCTATCTTTTACTTTTCTTTCTGTCTCTTACACTCTCTCTCCCTTTCTCTCTATCTCTTTCTTCTTCTCTATGCCTTTCTCTCTCACTCTCTCTCTCTCAATCTACTTTTCTCTCTCAGTCACTCCCTTTGTCTCTCTCACTCCCTCTCTCACTCTCTCTCTCTCTCTCTCTCTCCCTCTCTCTTTTGACTTCACTCACTCTCTCTACCTCTCTCTCTTTTTTTGTTTCTCTCTCTTTTCTCCTTCTACTTCTCTCTCTCTACTCTCTCTCTCTCTCTCTCTTTATTTCTCTCACACTCTCTCTTCTCTTTTCACATCTCTCTCTCTCTTTCTCTTTCTACTTCCCTCTCTCGTCGCTCTCTCTCTAACTCACTCTCTCCCTTTACTTTTCTCCTTTTACTTCTCTCTCCCTCTCTCTCTCTCTCTCTCTCTCTCTCTCTCTCTCTTTCTACATCTCTCGCCCTCTCACTTTTTACTTCTCCTTTATTCTCTTTCTCCCTCACTCTCTCCCCCTCTCACTTTCTACAGTGTCTCTCTCTTTAATTCAACTTCTCTCTCTCTCATCTCTCTTTCTCTTTCTATGTCTCTCTTTCTACTTCTCTCCCTCTCACTCTCTCTCTCTTTCTCTTTCTACGTCTCTCTTTATACTCTCTCTCTCTCTCTCTCTCTCTCTCTCTCTTTCTTCTTCTTTTTTCTCTCACTCTCTCTCTCGCTCTGTCTCTTTCGACTTCTCCCTCTGTCTCTCTATCTTTCTCACCCTTTTTTACTTCTTTCCTTCTCTCTTTCTTTCTCTCTCTTTCTCTTTCTACTTCTCTTTCTCCCCCTCTCTCTCTCTCTCTCCCTCTCTCTTTCTACTTCTCCCACTTCTCTCTCTCTTTCTCTCTCTCTCTCTCTCCCTCACTCTCCCTCTTTCTACTCTCTCTCTCCCTTTCTACTTTTCTCCCTCCTTCTTTCTCTCTCTCTCTCTCTCTCTCTCTCTCTCTCTCTCTCTCTCTCTCTCTCTCTCTTTCTACTTCTCAATTTCTACTACCCTCACTCTCTCACTCTCTCTTTCTCTCTCTCGTTCTACTTCTCTATTTCTCCTTTTCTCTTTCTACTTTTTCGCTCTCTTTCTACTTCTCCCTCTCTCTCTCTTTCTCTCTCTCTCTTTCTCTTTCTACTTCTCTCTCTTTCTACTTCTCTCCCTCTCTCTCTCTCTCTCTCTCTCTCTTTCTATCTCTCTTTGTCTCTCATTCTCTCTCTATCTCTCTCTCTATCTCTATCTCTTTTTCACATTTTCTACTCTTCTTTCCCTCTCTCTCTCTCTCATTCTTCTTCTTCTACTCTCTCTCTCTCTCTCGTTCTCCCTCTCCCTTTCTACTTCTCTCTCTACACTTCTCTCTCACCCCCCTCTCTCTGTGTCTCTCTTTCTACTTCTAACTCTCTCTCTTTCTACTTCCCTTGCACTCCCTTCTCTCCCTTTCTCTCTCTTTTCATTCAACTTCTCTCTCTCTTTTCTTTCCACTTCTCTCTCTCACTCTCTTACTTTCTCTCCCTTTCCACATCCCTCTCTCTCTTCTCCCTCTTTTTCTTCATCTCTCTGTCTCTACATCTCTCTCTATCTTTCTACTTCTCTTTCTCTCTCACTTTCATCTTTTGATCTATTTATCTCTCTCATTCTCTCTCTCTCTCTCTCTCTCTCACAATCTTTCTACTCCTCTTTCTCTCCCTCCTTCCACTTTTATCTCTTTTCATATCCATCACTCTTTCAATTTCTCTCTCTCTCTCTCTCTCCCCCACTCTATCTATCTCCTCTCTCTTTTTCCCTCTCTCTTTCTCTCTCTTTATCTCTCTCTCCCTCTTTCTTCCCCCCTTTACTTCTCTCACTCTCTCTCAATCTCTCTCTCTTTCTACTTCTCTCACTCTCTCTCTCTCTATCTCTCTTCTGATTTTCTCTCTCTCACTTTCTCTCTCTCTCTCTCTCTCTCTCTCTCCTCTTTTTTACTTTACTCTCTTTTCTCTCTCTCTCTCTCTGTTTCTACTTCTCTCTACTTTTTTTCTCTCTCTTGACTTCTCCCACTTTCACTTTTTCTCCCTCTCTCTCCCTCTCTCTCTTTCTAATCTAACTCTCTTTCTACTACTCACCCTCTCTCTCTCCTTATCTCCCCTCCTCTACTTCTCTCTCCCTTTCTCTACTTCTTTCTCCCTATCTCACCCTTTTTTATTTCTCTCTCTCCCTATCTCTCCCTCTCGCCCTTTCTCTCTCTCTCTCTCTTTCTTATTCTTACTTCTCACTCTCTCTCTTTCTACTCTCAATCTCTCCCTCTCTCTCCCTCTCTCACCCTCTCACTCTTTATGTCACACCCCAATTCTGCACTATTCAGAATGATGTGATGAACCGCTAATAAACCAACGGTTCAACCAGGATCTCAAATAGGCTATCCCCGCATTATCCAAACTTACACACATCTGTAGTCATAATCAGAGTAAATACACAATAGCGGAAATCATATAAATAAATGAACTGAGAATCTATGTGATATTAAAATTTAAATAACAATTTATTCTGTATCAACCGAGACATAAGTAAATATCAATACAAGTTTTTAATAAATCCAAATAAAGAAACCTATAAAATATCTAATCAAATACACACGAGTTGCACTCACAAGAGGAGTCGTGTGTATCCACTTCAGCTTCAACTTCCATCGCTGCCACGTTCCCATACGCAGACGCATTCATATAGTCTTCAACGGTATAACCTGCATCATCAACTAAAAATATTCGACGTCGAGGGGTGAGCACACATCACGGCTTAGTGAGTAGCCAAAACAATGCAACAATACATATGCATGCAAATCAAATTATATCTTTGGTCCGGTTTAAAGTTTACAGTATGCAATAGAAAGGTTTAGGTAGCCAAAGGGGTGTTTATTGACCCCGCCTCTATACACGAGTGTGTGACGTTACCCGAAGATCACGTTTATCGTCAACTCATGCACCCAACCATGAACATTATATAACAAAGGTTACGTTGATTGCCATATAGTGTCATACAAATACGTAAGCCCCTATTGGCGAGGGCTACAAACTGGGCTCGCAACTAATCAATCCTAATGCCAAACAGTGTATCCAAGGCCTCATCCCAGCATCCCTCAGAATGTCCATAGAGATAGAGCTAAGGCCCCCCGGTAGAGTCAAAGATTACAAGGACCGAGACCACCTCCCCTGATACTCTACGACATAATAGTTATGCTAAAGTAATGGCGATACGACGATGCTAATGCACAAGACTTGAGTTAGAGATAGAGCTAAAGTGCTGAGTCCCGCCAAAGGTTAACGTTTATGGACGTCCTCATCACACCTCCCCTGATATTCGCTCGCATCAAGTACATCAACCACATACATACAAGCACATGCCTATTCCTATCATCATCATCATCATCATGTTATTAACAATAAAGTAAATATGCATGAACAAGTAATAGAAATATTGGATGACATGTTGTATGCACATTACAAACATATTCGCATAGAATCAAGCATAGCATAGGACTCAAGAAATCGAAAATAGTTTTTGTTATTAACTAATTTAGTTTGGAGTTCTGGTTCCTCACCTTAGCTTGCTAATAGATACTTTTCCAAGCTTTAGAATCACCTTTACAATGTTATTATATTGCTAGAAGACATAACAAAGTCGATAGAATTTAATTAAAATTATTCAGAATTAAAAACCATTCTGTTAACTGAGGGTCGGAGGTAGGGTCGGAGTCAGGATCGACCTTGGATGCGACCCTCCCTTAACTCTGAACTTCCCAAACACTGAGGGTCGATGGTCAGAAACAGCTAGGGTCGGATGGTCATCGACCCTCGGTGCGACCCTCGGTGCACTTTGGTCCAGTTCCCTCTTTTAATCCATTCTTCGTGCTTGGGATCCTATGGCCTGCTCCTACATTCGATTCTACATTCATTCCATGGTCTGAAACCATGTATAACCCACCTAGATAGCTTTCATGCTTTATCCCATGGTTTTCCATGACAACCTAACCATAGATTGATGGTTCGGGTTTCTCCGAGATCACACTCTCAACAACAACTAACCTAAGGTCTGTAGAAACTCATGGAATTAGTATCCATACCTGAAAAGATTACTTTTTCTTTGAAATTCTTCTTTTTTTTGCTAAGTTCTCTTCCTTGCCTTTCTTCTTCCTCTTTTCCTTCTCTTCTCTTTCTCCCAATTCAATTAGGGTTGTGAAAGGAATGAAAGTGGCTTTGGGACGTCCTTTAAATAGAGTAAAAATATCTTAAACTAAGTCCCTTTGAGATTAGGAAAGAATCCAAATCGAAAATTAGGAAGTTTCCTAATTTTATTTTCTTACAGCAACCGAGGGTCAATGGGAGGGTCGATGATCCCGTCGACCCTAGGGTCCTAAGCTGTCCGACCCTCCCTTCAAAACTAAGGGTCTGACTTTCTGTTTTGGGAGGTCCGACCCTGCTTAGCTGGGTTTGCGACCCTTCCCCTATTTTGAGTGTTTTTGGGTCGATTTGATACCTGGGATCTCGATCTCCTTCACGCCCTTGGTCCATTTGACTCGACCATGATGGGTAAACCTGGTTCAAGGTGGTAAGACCGGGTTAGATTGACACGGGTCTTTCAACTCCCCCCAACTTATAAAAATTTCATCCTCGAAATTGTACGTACCTTCTAAATCAAACAAGTGAGGGTATTTCTTCCGCATAGCATTTTCTTCTTCCCATGTAATTTCTTCCATGTCTCTAATTTTCCATGTGACCTTAACATAGTAGATATCTCTGTTGCTTAGACGTTGAACCTTTCGACTAGTGATTTCTGTTGGTATTACTTCAAATGTCAATTCATCAGTCAATTCCGGCAAATCCACTATCAAAACATGCATTGGGTCTTTGACATACTTCTTCAATAAGGAAATGTGAAATACGTCATGCACACTTGACATAGATGGTGGTAGTGCTAACTGATAAGCCACTTGTCCACGCTTAGCTAGAATTTCATATGGCCCGACATATCTTGGACTTAGCTTCCCTTTCTGTCCAAACCTCTTCAATCCTCGCATGGGTGATACCTTCAGAAATACTTTATCACCTACTGCGAACTCCAGATCTCTTCGTCGAGTGTCTGCATATTTCTTCTAACGGTTCTGAGCCGTTCTCACTCTTTCCTTGATGATGTCGATCACTCGACAAGTTTCCTCCACAAATTCTGGTCCAACTATACTACGTTCTCCCACTTCATTCCAAAACAAGGGAGTTCGACACTTCCTGCCATACAGTGCTTCATAAGGTGACATCTGTATAGTAGCCTGATAGCTATTGTTATAAGCGAACTCGATCAATGGCAACTTTTCGTCCCATGATCCTTTGAAATCAATCACACATGCTCGTAGCATATCTTCTAGAATCTGGATTGTACGCTCTGACTGTCTGTCTGTCTATGGGTGAAATGCAGTACTGAACTTCAACGTTGTACCCATAGCCTTTTGCAATCCTTCCCAAAACTTGGAAGTAAATCGTGGATCTCTATCGGGCACAATGCTTTCTGAAACACCATGTAATCGAACAATATTATCCACATACAGCTTCACTAACCTTTCCAGTGTATACTGAGGTCATATAGGTATGAAGCGAGCTATTTTAGTCAGATGGTCCACAATCATCCAAACTGCGTCAACTACTCGAGGAGTCAATGGTAGTCCCGTGATGAAGTCCATAGTGATGCAGTCCCATTTCCATGCTGGTTCCGGTAATGGCTGTAACAGCCCTGCGGGTCTTTATCGTTCAGCCTTTACTTTTTGACAATTTAGGCATTGAGACACGAACTTAGCTACATCTACATTCATTCCCCTCCACCATTATAGTTTCTTCAGATCATGATACATTTTTGTACTTCCAGGATGTATCGAATAGATGGTGGTGTGGGCTTCCTTCATCAGTCAGTGTCTAATGTCTGCACTTTCTGTTTCAGGTACACATATTCTTCATTTGTATTTCAGTACCTTCTTGTCATCCAAGGTGAACTCAGGGTTGGTCCTACCTTTCTCAATATCTTCTTGTACTGTTCTTAGATAAAGATCTGCTTTGATAGATATCTTCACTTCATCCACTATATCCGGTATAATCTTCAATGCGGCGAACATATTTGTAAACCGATGAATAAACCCTTGGTTAGCTGATCCACCCATTGTATCTATCACATACTGCTCGTTGCCGTGATTGAATATCATTCCTGTAGTACACATTGCTGCAGTCATGCTAACTTTTCCTTGAGATTTTATCATTGCTTTTCTGCTTAATGCATCCGCTACTACGTTCGCTTTTCCCGGATGATATTGGATATCACAATCAAAGTCTTTCAATAGTTCCAGCCATCTTCTTTGTCTCATATTCAACTCCTTCTGATTAAATAAATAAGTAAGACTTTTATGGTCCGACTTAATCTGAAATTTCTCTCCGTATCAGTAATGTCTCCATATCTTGATAGCATGTACTACTGCCGCTAACTCCAGATCATGAGTGGGGTAATTTTTCTCATGAACCTTTAACTGTCTTGAAGCATAAGCAATTACTTGCTCTCCTTGCATAAGCACACATCCCAATCCCAGTCCCGACGCATCGGTGTATAAGGTAAACATCTGTCCTGGAATAGGAATAGTCAAAATTGGAGCATCACACACTCGTGTATAGAATCATCGGGTAACGTCACACACTCACATGATCTGGATTGTACGTCACACACTCGTGTATAGAATCTAGATTGTACGCTCCGACTGTCCATCTGTCTGTGGGTGGAATGCAGTACTGAACTTCAACGTTGTACCCTTAGCCTTTTGCAATCCTTCCCAAAATTTAAAAGTAAATCGTAGGTCTCTATCCGACACAATACTTTCTGGAACACCATGTAATCGAACAATATTATCCACATACAGCTTCGCTAACCTTTCCAGTGTATACTGAGGTCGTATAGGTATTAAGCGAGCTGTTTTAGTCAGACGATCCACAATCACCCAAACTGCATCAACTACTCAAGGAGTCAATGGTAGTCCCATGACGAAGTCCATAGTGATGCAGTCCCATTTCCATGCTGGTTCCGATAATGGCTGCAACAGTCCAGCGGGTCTTTGTCGTTCAGCCTTTACTTTCTGACAATTTAGGCATTGAGACATGAATTTGGCTACTTCTGCTTTCATTCCCCTCCACCAATATAGTTTCTTTAGATCATGATACATTTTTGTACTTCTAGGATGTATCGAATAGATGGTGGTGTGGGCTTCCTTAATCAGTCGTTGTCTAATGTCTATACTTTCTGTTTCAGGTAGACATATTCTTCCTTTGTATCTCAGTACTTTCTCGTCATCCAAGGTGAACTCAGGGTTAGTCCTACCTTTCTCAATATCTTCTTGTACTGTTTTCAGATAAGGATCTTCTTTGATAGCTGTCTTCACTTCATCCATTATATCCGGTATAATCTTCAATGCCGCGAACATATTTAAAAACTGATGAATAAACCCTTGGTTGGCTGATTCATCCGTTGTATCTATCACATACTGTTCGTTGCCGTGATTGAATACCATTCCGGTAGTACACATTGCTGCAGTCGTGCTGACTTCTCCTTGAGATTTGATCATTTCTTTTCTGCTCAATGCATCTGCTACTACGTTCACCTTTCCCGGATGATACTGGATATCACAATCATAGTCATTCAATAATTTCAGCCATCTTCTTTGTCTCATATTCAACTCTTTCTGATTAAATAGATAAGTAAGACTTTTATGGTCCTACTTAATCTGGAATTTCTCTCCGTATAAGTAATGTCTCCATATCTTTACAGCATGTACTACTGCCGCTAGCTCCAGATCATGAGTGGGGTAATTTTTCTCATGAACCTTTAACTGTCTTGAAGCATAAGCAATTACTTGCTCTCCTTGCATAAGCACACATCCCAATCCCAGTCCCGACGCATCGGTGTATAAGGTAAACGTCTGTCCTGGAATAGGAATAGTCAAAATTAGAGCGGATATCAATTTGGTCTTCAGTGTTTGGAAACTCTTCTCACATTTATCGGTCCACACAAACTTTTCACCTTTTTTAGTCAAACTGGTGAGAGGTACGGCAATGCAAGAATAGTCTTATACGAATCTCCGATAATAACCAGCTAGACCCAAAAAACTTCTGATTTCTGAAATGCTCTTTGGCGCTTCCCACATTACAATAGCCTCAATCTTGCTGGTATCCACTTTGATTCCTTCAGCGGATACTACATGGCCTAGGAAGGCGACTTCACTTAGCCAAAACTCGCACTTTGAAAATTTGGCATATAGCTTCTCTTTCCTTAAATGCTATAGGGCTGCGTTTAGGTTCTTGATATGGGTTTCCTTGTCCTTGGAGTATACCAATATGTCATCAATAAATACTATAACCGACGTATCCAACATATCGTGGAAAACTCGGTTCATAAGTTTCATGAACGTTGCCGGTGCATTAGTTAATCCGAAAGATCGTAATCGTAATTGAAAACTCATAATTGGCCTATCCTGATTCTAAAAACTACCTTTGAGATATCGCTATCCAAATTCTTTTGGTCTTTTCTTAATCATATCACTCAACATTGGGCATAACTCAAGTATCCTTGTATTAAACTGAGTACTATTAATGCCATGACTTATCCGTGTATCCATCCTTAAATTTGCCTTTAGGAATCTTCTACCTTGTCAAAATTCATACCGATATAACCCTCTTTAACTCTACTTGAGTGCTATCTATTTCCTTAATGGCTACTCTTGATAATTCTCATTTTTGCTCATGCGCTCTTTTATAGACATGACTCATATCCATCCATTTAGCAATCGCAAAATAGATCCTCCATTACTTCATCTGAGGTTCATTGGTCATAGCATTTAATCTGAATCCAATCATCTTTCTTCCAATAATTATATTACCACTAATCATCTTTACCAACAAAGGTCAGGGAGTGTATAAATCAGAATGTTCCTCCAAAACAATACATTTCCTTACTTCAATTTAGCATAATGGCAATACTTGCTTTATCTAGTGAACCTAGGTTAAAGGATCAGGAGTAAACCTGTGGTAATCCAACCAGAATCCAAAGATCATTATGTTGCACAGTGGTCCAAATACATGGAAATAGAGGCTTTACAGTTCTTAACCTCATGGTTACGATTCTATCGTATATATAATGCCATTGGTCAAGGCACTACAAGAGTAAATCTGGAAAAGCTTTCATACATCAATAAATCTGATATAAATTTGAAGATGTACGCTCAACATGATTAAACATTTAATTCATTTAGTTTGTATCTCTGTTCATGTGGTTAATCATGAGAGTGGTTCAGATTGGCATAATCAGGACTAATACTAAAGAAACAATATCTATAACTTCACTTGACAGGTTGAATCAAGAAGGTATCCTGTCAAGACACGAGAATTAAAATTAAGTATGTGCATCCTCTATAATAATAAGAGTAAATCAATAATGCACCGCATCCTATATAAACATATTCCGTTATATGGCCACAATTAGATTTGATCCTCTACTGAAAACGTTTAAGGTTTCGTCTTCAGAAAATATTCCTCAATCCTTGGTTGGATCATTGCAACTATCCCATACGTCGGTGGCTGATAAGTTTAACCACCATGATACACTGCTTGTTGCGCACCAAACTTCTACACTGGGGTGTGCATTACTGAAACTTGTTGTATGGTAGGCACTGTGTTATAGCTAACATGTGTTGGGGTACAGTGATGCTACCAATTGGTACCGTACTTGGTCATGTCTTTCGGATTTAGCCCGAGACCTTTTTCTACAGGGGTTTTGGGCATTACTAGCCATTTTCCTTCTTCTTCTGTCCTACATCGAGTTTCACATCTTGTGAGTACCAACTCGGTATTCCAATTTTTCTGCTTTACAGAAGCTCCCTTCTTGCTTTTGTACTATATCCCTGTATACTTTGATAACTATCCAACTTATAGATAATACCCTATATTGCTTGTTTATTAGAAAAATTTTTGATCTTCTCTTTCTTATTTGCAGATACTATGGCTCGTATCAAAGTACCCCGAGTTCATGATCCCCTTCGCTTCTGTTCTAATGAAGCCGAGGCACGGTATACTGACTATGCCCGAAAGAAGGTTGAGGGTAGTCGTATGGTGAACTTGGCTGAGCTAGCCTTGTTCAATGTAGAGGGAGCATTTGGTGATATGGGGTGGCTCCCTGTCATCACATATGACGCGTGCACATGTCCAGATTTGGTGCGCCAGTTCTATTGTAATCTCTAGGTGGTGGGGAATTACAACGACGTTGAGCATGGTCAGGAGTTGTGCATCACCAGTTACGTCAAGGGGGTGCATATTTCCTTTGATTATCGGCAGCTGGCCGATCTGTTGGGCATTCCCTATGATGGCCAATGGTGTACTGTGCGCCGGGAGAGCCACATTTTGTTGAGATGGAGATGAGGGCATAGATCGACAACCAGTTGCTCCGTCCTGATCGTTGGCAGATGAGGGCTTGCTACTTGCGTCCAGCTCCATGGGTCTTCTGTAAGATTATCCAGCATAATCTGATCCCGCAGAGTGGGCACTATGAGAGGGTCTCTTAGCTGACACAGTTTTTGATTTATAGCATATGCACTCGACAGCCGGTCTGCCTTCCTTACATCATCATGCGGACGATGATTAGTGCTACATTGTCCAGTCATAGGGGTAATCTACCCTATGGATGCATGATTACAGTGCTCTCCGACCCGTCGGGGGTGGATCCGGTAGATGAGAAGATCCGGGAGAAGACCTTCTCGTCGCCTCTAGATTGGGAGGCTATCCGCAAGATGGGGCTGCGAGATGCTGAGGTTAGTGATGAGGAGAGGAGGCCGCGATGGTGCGCCCTCACACTCGGTCGAGATGGCGGATCTTGAGGCTGCTCCTGCTATTGCTAGAGCTCGTGTGGATCCGGTCGACGATGACGATCGTATGTATATGGACGTCGACTCGATACCACCGCCTTCACCTACACATGCGGCTGGAGTTGGTACTTCTTATGCGGCGGCTCCTGCTCCTGAGGCTGGTCCTTCCCATTTGGCTGATCCTTCACTTCCACCTTCAGCCATGATGGAGATGCTGTAGGAGATCAGGGATGCTCAGCGCAGATCTGATCTGAGGATGGATGAGCTGTTGGCTGCTCAGCACGCATCAGACGCATGGATGGGAGAGCTCCTAGAGGTGCAGCGTGCGACTGATCAGAGGATAGCCGGTCTCACAGCTAGTCTACAGATGACCCAGACTCAGATAGCCTGGTTTACTAGAGTCTATGCTGAGGACTACGACAGAGACCGTGAGGCACCACCTCTCCCTTCGCCTCCTGCTTCCTGAGTGTACTTTTATTTTCATGTACTACAGAGTAACTGTCCGGGTTGTGGAC
Organism: Protea cynaroides; assembly: GCA_028583415.1. Taxonomy (NCBI): domain Eukaryota; kingdom Viridiplantae; phylum Streptophyta; class Magnoliopsida; order Proteales; family Proteaceae; genus Protea; species Protea cynaroides. The sequence continues at coordinate 49,406,669 of CM053273.1, read as the reverse complement.
TGTACTCTGCTTTAGTTATGTATATACGCTTTGTTTCTCTCACTCATTGTATGTAACTTGTTTCCCTTTTATAGATGCATTATTCTCTTTTTAAATTTGGTCCCAATCATCACTTGTTCTTACAATGTGTTTGTATTAAAGCTTTTAGTTTATCCTATCTCAGTTCACAATTGTCTCGAATGTATGTTAGTCGACGGGCAAGGCCTGAGATGCTTTGATACCAAGTTGTCACACCCCAATTTTGGTCTAACCAGAATGGTGTGATGAACCCCTAAATAACCAACGGTTCAACCAGGATCTCAAATAGGCTATCCCCGCATTATCCAACTTACACACATCTGTAATCATAATCAGAGTAAATACACAATAGCGGAAGTCTTATAATAAGATGAACTGAGAAACTAAGATGATATTGATAATTTAATAACAAATTATTCTGTATTCAACTGAGACATAAATATTAAATATCAAATACATGTCTGAATAAATCCAATAAAGAAACCTATAAAATATCTAATCAAATACACACGAGTTGCACTTCGCAAAGGAGTCGTGTGTATCCACTTCGACTTCGGCTTCCATCGCCGCTACCGTCCCATGCGCGAAGCATTTATAAAATCTTCAACCGTATAACCTGCATCATCAACTAAAAATATTCGACGTCGAGGGTGAGCACACATCACGGCTCGGTGAGTAGCCAAAACAATGCAACAATACATATGCATGCAAAAAGTCAATTTATATCTTTGGTCCGGTTTTAAAGTTTGCAGTATGCAATAGAAAAGTTTAGGTAGCCAAAGTTCGCGTTTATTGACTCCGCCTCACATGCACCCAACCATGAACATTATATAACAAAGGTTACGTTTATTGGTATATAGTGCCATACCAACACGTAAGCCCCTGTTGGCGAGGGCTGCAAACTGGGCTCGCAACTAACCATTCCTAATGCCAAACAGTGTATCCGAGGCCTCACCCCAGCATCCCTCAAAATGTCCATAGAGATAGAGCTAAGGCCCCCGGTAGGTCGGAGACTACAAGGACCGAGACCACCTCCCCACGATACTCTACGACATAATAGTTACGCTAAAGTAATGGCGATCCGGCGATGCTAATGCACAAGACTTGAGTTAGAGATAGAGCTAAAGTGCTGAGACCCGCCAAAGGTTAACGTTTATTGACGTTCTCATCACACCTCCCTTGATACTCGCTCGCATCAAGCACATCAACCATACACATACAAGCACATGCATATTCCTATCATCATCATCATCATCATCATGTTATAAACAAAAAGTAAATATGCGTGAACAAGTAATAGAAATATTGGATGACATGCTTTATGCACATTACAATCATATTCGCATAGAATCAAGCACAGCATAGGAGTCAAGAGAATATAAAACAGTTTATTATTAACCAATTTAGTTTGGAGTTAAGGTTCCTCACCTTAGCTTGCTATAAGATACTTTTCCAAGCTTTAAAATCACCTTTATAATGTTATTATATTGCTAGAAGACCTAACAAAGTCGATAGAATTTAATTAGAATTTATTCGGAATTAAAAACCATGCTGTTAACTGAGGGTCGATGGTAGGATCGATGCTAGGGTCTATCGACCCTTCCCTCTTTCTGGACTTCCCGAATGCTGAGGGTCGATGGTCAGGATTACCTAGGGTCGGATGGCCTATCGACCCTGGGTGCGACCATCGATGCACTTTGGTCCAATTTCCACTTTTTAGTCTATTTTTCGTTTTTGGAATCCTATGGCTTGCTCCTACATCCATTCTACATCCATTCCATGGTCTGAATCCATGAACCTTCCACCTAGATAGCTTTCATGCATTTTCCTAAGGTTTTCCATGAAAACCTAACCTTAGCTTGATGGTTTGGGTTTCTCCGAGATCACATTCTCTTCAATAACTAACCTAAGGTCTGTAGAAACTCATGGAATTAGTATCCATATACCTGAGAAGATTACTTTTCTCTGAAATTCTTTTCCTTTTTGCTAAGTTCTCTTCCTTGCCTTTCTTTTTCCTCTTTTCCTTCTCCTCTCTTTCTTTCAATTCAATTAGGGTTGTAAAAGGAGTGAAAGTGGCTTAGGGACGTCATTTAAATAGACTAGGAACATACTAAAATAAGTCCCTTTGAGATTAGGAAAGAACCCAATCGAAAAATATAGAAATTTCCCAATTTCTATATTCGGCAGAAACCGAGGGTCGATTTCCCCCTCTCCCCCTCTACTTCTCTCTTTATAATTCACCCTCTCTCTCTCTCTCTCTTCACTTCTCTCTCTTTATCTCTTTCTTTCTCTCTTTTTCTCTCTTTCTATTTCTCCCTCTCTTTGTTTTGACTATTCTCTCTCTCCCTCTCTTTCTCTCTCACACTTCCACTCTCTCTCACTCTCACTCCCTTTCTACTCTCTCTTTGTCTTTCTACTTCTTCCTCTTTCTCTCCCTCTATCCTTCCCTCTCTCTCTTTTTACTCTCTCTCTGTCTACTTTTCTCTCTCTCCTCTCTCTCTCTCTCTCTCTCTTTCTACTTCTCTCACTCTGTCTCTCTCTTTCGACATTTCTCTTCCTCCCTCTCTCTCAACCTGCACCTCTCTCACTCTTTCCACATTTCACTCTCTCTCTTTTTACATTTCTCTCTCTCACTCCCTGTCTCTCTCTCTCTCTCTCTCTCTCTCTCTCTTTCTCACTCTCTTCCTCTCTCTTTCTCTCTTTTCACTCCCCCATTCTACTACTCTCTATCTCTCAACTCCCCCTCTACTTCCCTCTCACACTTCCTCTCTTTCTACTTCTCTCTCTCTTTCAAATTCTCTCTCTCCCTTTCCCTCTCTCTTCTCTCTCTCTCTTTCTCTCTCTATCCCTCTATCTCCCTTTTTCATTCTCTCTCTCACTATCTCTCTCTCTCTCATTCTCTATCTTTCCATTTCTCTTTATCTCCCTTTTCCTCTCCCTTTCTTTCTTTCCCCTTCTACTTCTCTCTCTCTCTCTCTTTTTCTTTCTCTTTTTTTCTCTCTCATTCTCTCTTTCTCTCTCTCTCTCTCTCTCTCTCCCACTCTCTCTCTCCCTCTCCCTCTCTCTCCCTCTCGCTCTCTGTCTCAATCTTTCGACTTCTCTCCCTCTCTCTCTTGCCCTCTCACTCTCCCATTCTACTTCCCTCTCTCTCTCTCTTTTTCTCTCTGTTTCTGCTTGTCCCTCTCTCATTTTTGGTCTACTTCTTTCTCTCTTTATCCAGCTCTTTCTCTGTTTCACTTTCTCTCTCCCTTTCTACTTCTCTCTCCCTCCCATTTTACTTGTCTCTCTCTCACTCTCTCTCTTTCTACTTCTCTCTCTCTCTCTCTCTCTCTCTCTCTCGCTCTCTACTTCTCTCTCTTTCAACTTCTCCCATTCACTACCTCTCTCTTTCATTTTTTTAGTTTTTCTCTCTCCCTCTCTCTCTCTCTCTTCCTATCTAGCCCGTTTTGCTTCTCCCTCTCTCTCCCTCTCTCTCACTCTCTCTCTTTCCACTTCTCTCTCTCTCACTCTTTCTCTCTCTCTCTTACTCTCTCACCTTCTACTTCTCTCTCTCTTTCTACTTCTCTATTTCTCTATGTCTCTCTCATTCTCTCTCTCTCTCTTTCTACATCTCTCTCTTCCATCTCTCTCTTTCTACTTCTCTCTCTCCCTCTCTCTCTACTTCTCTCTTTCTCTATCTCTTCTCTTTCTACTTCTCTCTCTCACTTTCTACTTCTCTCTCATTCTCTCTCTCTCTTTTTCTACTCTCTTTCTATGTTGCTCTCTCGTCTATCTCTCCCTCTTTTCACTTCGCACTTTCTACTTTTCACTCTCCCCCTTTTTACTCTCTTTCTTGCTCTCTTTCTACTGCTCACCCCCTCCCTCACTTCTTCTCTCTCTCTCTATTTTTACTTCTCTCACTCTCTACTTCTCTCTCCTTCTCTCTCTGGGTGAACTTCTTTCTATTTCTCCATCTTTATATTTTTCCCTGTCTCCCCCTTTTCCTTTCTCCCCTTCTCTCTCTTTACTTTACTCTCTCCCTTACACTCTATCTATCTCTCTCTCCCTCTCTCTTTACTTTTCTCTCTCTCTCTCTCTCTCTCTCTCTCTCTCTCTCTCTCTCTCTCTCTCTCTCTCTCTCTCTCTTTATGCTATTTTTACTTCTCTTTATCTCTCCCTCTTTCTTTCTGTTACCTTTTATTTCTCTCTCTCTCTCTACTTTTCTCTCTCTCTCTCTCTATTTCTCTCTCCCCTCTCTATCTACTTCTCTCTCTGGGTTTCTCTCTCTCTCACTCTTACTCTCTCTCTCTACTTCTCCCTCATTCTCTCTCTTTCTGCATCCCTCTCTCTATATCTCTTTATCCCTCTATCTCTTTCTACCTCTCCCTCTCTTTCTCTCTTACTCTCTCTCTCTTTCTACTTCT
>CM053273.1:49364748-49399748 GCA_028583415.1 Protea cynaroides | reverse complement strand
CACCTCTTTATCTTTTTATCTCTCACATTCTCTCTCTCTCTCTCTCTCTCTAACTCTTTCTCCCTCTCCTAATCTTTCTACTCCTCTATCTCCCCCACCTTCCACTTCATCTATTTTTATATCCGTCCCACTTTCAACTTTTCTCTCTCCCCCACTCTATCTTTCTCTCTCTTTTTCCCTCTCTCTTTCTCTCTCATTATCTCTCTCTCCCTCAATCTTTTTCCCTCTCTTTTTACTTTTCTCTCTCTCTCTCAATCTCTCTCTTTCTACTTCTCTCTCTCTCTCTCTCTCTACTTCTCTCTCTCGCTCTCTCTCTCTCTCTCTTTCCACTTCTCAACACTTTTTCTCTCACTCTCTCTCGACTTCCCCCTCTTTCTCCTTTTCTCTCTCTCCCCCTCTCCCTCTCTCCCTTTCTACTCTCACTCTCTATCTACTACTCTCTCTCTCCTTATCTCCCCCTTTCTACTTCTCTCTCCCGTTCTCACTCTTTTTATTTCTCTCTCTTTATCTCTCTCTTTTTCTTCCTATTCTTCTCTCTCTCTCTCTCTCCTTATCTCCCTTTCTCTACTTCTCTCTCCATTCTCACCCTTTTTAATTCTCTCTCTTTCTCTCTCTCTCCCTTTTTCTTCTTCTTCTTCTTCTCTCTCTTTCTACTTCACAATCTCTCCCTCTCTCTCCCTCTCACTCATTATATCTCTCTCCCTCATTCTCTTTCTCTCTCTCTCTCTCTCTCTCTCTCTCTCTTTCTCTCTCTCTCTTGCTCTATATCTCCTTCTACAACACTCTTTCTCTCTTTTACTCTCTCTCTCTCTCTCTTTCCTCTCCCCTTCTCTCTCTTTCTTCTTCTTCTTCTTCTTTTTCCTCTTCTTTTTCTTCTTTTCTCTCCCTTTCTCTCTCTCTCTATCTCTCTCCCACTCTACTTCTCTCACTCTCTCTCCCTCTCTCTCTCTTTTGACTTCGTTTTCTCTTTATCATCTCATTTTTCTTTTTCTCTCTCCCTCTCTTTCAACTATTCTATCTCTCTCCCTTTCTACATCTCTCTTTATCTTTCTACTTCTTCCACTTTCTCTCCCTCTATCCTTCCCTCTCTCTCTCTTTACTCTCTCCCTCTCTCTCTCTCTTTCTACTTTTCTCTTTCTACTTCTCTCTCTCCCTGTCTCTCTCTTTTGGCATTTTTCTTCCTCCCTCTCTCTCTCCATGCACTTCTCTCTCTCTTTCAACATTTCACTCTCTCTCTCTCTTTCTACATTTCTCTCTCTCTTTCTACATTTCCCTCTCTCTCACTCTCTATCTCTTTTCTCTCTCTCTCTCTGTGTCTTTCTCTCTCACTCTCTTTCTCTTTCTCACTCTCTACCTCTCTCTTTCTCTCTTTTCTCTCCCTCATTCTACTTCTCTCTCTTTGCAACTCTCTCTCTACTTACCTCTCACACTTCCTCTCTTTCTACTTTTCTCTCTCTCCTTTTCTCTCTCTTTTTCAGTCACTCACTCTCTTTCCTTCTACTTTTTATCTCTCTCTCTCTCTAATCCTTTATCTCTCCTTCTACTTCTCTTTCTTTCTGTACCTCTCTCTGTTTCTACATCTCTCTCCCTCTTTCTGCATCTTTCTCACTCTATCAACTTTTTTCTCACTCTCTCTCTCTCTCTCTCACTCCCTCTCCCTCTCTCCCACTCTCACTCCCAATCTTTTTCTACTTTTCTCTCTCAACTTCTCTCTCTTCTCTTTCTACTTCCCTGTCTCTCCCATTCACTCTCTCTATCTCTCTCTCTCTCTCTTTACTTTTCCCTCTCCCTCTCCTCTCTTTCATTATCTGTCCTTCTCTTTCTCTCACTCCCTCTTTACTTCTCTCTCTCTCTCTCTCACTCTCTCTTTCTCTCTCTCAGTCTCTCTCTACACTCCTTCGACTTCTCTCAATCTCTCTCTCTCTCTTTTTTTCCTTTTATTTCTCACGCTCACCCCCCTTCTACTCCTCATGCTCTCTCTCTACCCCTCTCTCCCTCTCTCTTTTCGCTTCTCTCTCTTTCTCCCTCTCTCTCTTACAACTTCTCTCTCTCTCTTTCTACTTCTCCCACTATTTCTCTCTCACTCTCTCTATCTCTTACTTCTTCACTCTCTTTCTACTTCTCTCCCTCTCCCTTTCTACTTCTTTCACTCTCTCTCTACTTCTCTCTCTCACTTTCAGCATCTCCCTCTCTCACTACATTTCTTTCTCTTTCACTCTCTCTCTCTTTCTACTTCTCTCTCTCTCACCCTTTCTCTCTTTACTTATCACTCTTATTCTACTACCCTCTCTCTACTTCTCTCTCTCTCCTTCTCACCCCTCTACTTCTCTCTCTCACATCCTACTTTCAATTCTCTCTACTTCTCTCACTCTCTCTCTCTCTCTCTCTTTTTTTACTTCTCTTCCTCACTTTCTCTCTCATTCTCTTCCTACTTCAATCTCTCTACTTCTCTATCTCTCTCTTTCACTCTCTATCTCAACTTCTTTCTATTTCACTCTCATTAAATTCTTCCCTTCCTCTCTTTCTCTTTCTCTCCCTCTCTTTCTTTACTTCTCTTTCCCTCTTACTCTCTCTTCACTCTTCGTTTCCCTCTCTCTTTCTTTTTCTCCCTCTCTCTTTACTTCTCTCTATTTATTTCTACTTATCTTTCTCTCTCTCTCTCTCTCTCTCTCTCTCTCTCTTTCTACTTCACTCTCACTCACTCTCTTCTTAATTTTCTCTCTCTCCCTCTCTCCATCTTTCTACTTCTCTCTCACTCTCTTTTGCTTTCTCTCTCTCTTTCTCTTCTCTCTCTCTCTCTCTCTCTCTCTCTTTCTTTCTCTCACATAACTTCTCTCTCTCTCTTTCTCTCCCTCTGTCTCTCTTTTTTTTCTCTCTCTACTTATCTCTCTCTCTCTACTTCCCTCTCTCTCTCTATCTCTTTCTTCTCTCTCTTCTCGCTCTTTTCCTCTCTCTCCCTGCCTCTCTCTCTTTCTCTCTCCCTCTCCTTTTCTATTTCCATATCACTTTCATTCTCGCACTACTTCCCTTTCTACTCTCTCTCAATTTCCCTCCCTCTCTCTCTCTTTATCTCTCTCCCTCTTCCTCACTCTCGCTCTCTCTTCCTTTTCTTCTTCTTCTTCTCTCTCTCTCTTTCTTTCTCTCTCTCTCTCTTTTTAATTCTCTCTCTTTTTTATTTTTCACTCTATCTCACTATCTCTCTACATTCATCTCTCCCTCACTTTCCCTCTCTTTTTACTTTTCTCTCTCCATCCCATTTCCTTTCTCTCTCTCTATCTTTCGTTGTCTACTTCTCCCACTCACTCTACTTTTCTTTCTCTTTCTCTCCCCCTCTTTGTACTTTTCTCTCTCTCCCCTCTCTCTCTCTCTCAGGCTCTCTCTCTCTCTTTCTACATCCCTCTCGTATTCTACTACTCTCTCTCTCTCTCCTCTCTTTTCCTCTCTCTCTGCCTCTCTCTTTCTTTCTCCCTCCCTTTCCAGTTTTCTCTCTCTCATTCCCAATCTACTTCTTTCTACTCTCTCTTTATCTCCCTCCCTCTCTCCCTCTCTCTCCCTCTACTTCTCTCTCCCTCTCTCTCAATCACTCTCCCTCTTCCTCTCTATCTCTCTGTTTCGCTTTGTCTCTCTTCCGTTTCTACTTCTCTCTCTCTTTTTACTTCTCGCTCTCTCTCTTTTACTTCTCTCTCTCTCTTTCTACTTTTCTCTCTCTCACTCTCCCTCCCTCTCTTTCTCTATCTCTTTTTACTTTTCTCCTTCAATCCCTTTGTTTTATCTCTCTCTCTCTCTCTCTCTCTCTCTCTCTCTCTTTCTTTGTCTACTTCTCTCTCTCTTTTAACTTCTCTCTTTTTCTCTCTCTCCCATTCTACATCTCTCTCCCTCTTTCTCTGCCTTTCTTCTTCTTTTTTCGCACTCTCTCACTCTCTTTCTCTTTCTCTCTCTCTCTTTCTACTTCCCTCTCTCTCTTTCTCTTTGTCTCTTTCTCTCTCTAAACATATCTCCTTCCCTCTACTCTCTTTTTACTTCTCTCAATATCTCTCTCTCAATCTATTTTCTTCCCTTTTATTTCTCTCTCCCCCCTTCTACTTCTCTCTTTCTCTCTATTTCTCTCTCCTTCTCTCTCTCTACTTCTCTCTCTGGGTTTCTTTGTCTCTGTCTCTCCCTCTCTACCTCTCTCTTTCTCTCTCTTTCAGCTTCTCTCTCATTCTCCCTTTCTCCCTTTTTACTTCTCTCCCTCCCTTCCTACTTCCCTCTCTCTTTCTCTCTCACTCTCTCTATCTCATTCTACGTCTCTCTCTCTTTCTACTTCTCTCCCTCTCCCTTTGTACTTCTTTCACTCTCTCTCTACTTTTCTCCCTCTCTTTCTACTTCTCCCTCTCTCACTCTACTTTTCTTTCTCTTTCTCTCTCTCTCTTTCTAATTCTCTCTCACTCTTCCTCATTCTCTTTCTACTTCTCTCTCTTATACTACTACTCTCTCTCTCTACTTCTCTCTCTCTTTCTCTCCCCTTCTCTGTTTCACTCTCTCTCCCTCTTCCTACCTTTCACTCTCTCTACTTCTCTCTCTCTCTCTCTTTTTACTTTCTTCCTCTCTTTCTCTCTTTCTCTCTGTTTCTCTTCCTACTTCTCTCTCCCTACTTCTCTATCTCTCTCTTTCTCTCTCTGTCTATACTTCTTTCTATTTCTCTCTCTAAATTTTTCCCTCTCTCTCTCTCTATCTCTCTCTCTTTCTACTCCCTTTCTACTTTTCTCTATCTCTCTCTCTTTTTTTCTCTACTTCTCTTGCTTTCTACTTCTTTATCTCTCTTTCTACTACTTCTCTCTCTCTTCGTCCCTCTCTCCTCTCTCTCTCTCTTTCTACTTCTCTCTCTTTCACTCACTCTCTCTCACTTTCTACTTCTCTCTCTCTACTTCACTCTCTCTCTCTTTTTACTTCTCTCTGCCTCTCTTTTTTACTTCTCTGTCTCTCTCCCCCTTCTCTCTCTCTCTAACTTTCTATCTCTCTTTCTCTCACTCTTTTTTGTTCTCTTTTTGTTTCTCCCTCTCTCTTTCTCCCTCTATTTCACTCTCTTTCTCTCTCTTTCTTGTTCTTCTCTCTCTGTCCCTCTCTCTTTCTTTTTCTCTCCTTCTCATATTCTCTCTCTCTCTCGCTCTTTTTGCTTCTCTCTGTTTCTCTCTCCCTCTCTCTTTCTACTTTTCTCTCTCTCTCTCCCATTCCCTCCCTCTCCCTCGCCCTCACTCTCTCTCCTCTTTGTCTTTCCATTTTTACTTCTCTTTCACTCAATTTTTCTTTCTCTTTCTTTCTCTCTCTTTCTACTTCTATCTCTCTCTCCCTTTCTACTTTCCCTCTCTCCCTCTCCCTCTCTCTCCACTCTCTATCTCTCCCCTCTCTCCTTCTCTCACTTTCTCTCTTGCCCTTTCTCTCTCTCTCTCTCTTTTTCTGCTCTCTCTCTCTCTCTCTCTTTCTCTTTCTCCCCTCTCTCTTTCTCTCCCCTCTCTCTTTCTCTCTCTCTCTCTTTCTCTCTCTTTCTCTCTCTCTCTCTCTGTCTTTCTCTTCCCTCTCTTTTTTTCTCTCTCTCTCTTTCTACTTCTCTTTCTGTCTCTCTCTTTCTCCCCTCTCCCTTTCTCTCTCTCTTTCTACTTCTCTCTCTCTCTTTCTCTCTTTTTTTTCTCTCTCTCTCCCTTTATTTATTTCAACTTCTCTCTTTCTCTCTCTCTCTCTTTCTCTCTTTCTCCACTTTTTTTCTCTCTCTCTCTCACTACTTCTCTGTTCCTTTTTCCTTCTCTCTCTTCTTGAGTAGCGACCTCATTAGGTCTGTGACTTTTCTCAAGACCGCTTGTCATCTAATTGTCAAGCTTCTTGAGTAGCGACCTCATCAGGCATGTGAGTTTAACTCAAGCCACTTATAATGTAGCTGTAATTGTCAAGTATCTTGAGTAGCAACCTCATCTGGTCTGTGACTTTAGCTAAAGACTACTCATGATGTAACTGGAACTGTCAAGCCCAATGATTAGCGACCTCATCACGTCAGTGACTTTAGCTGAAGACCGCTTATAATGTAACTATAACTGTGCTTTGTGCTTTGGATTTGTAGCTTCTGGATGTGTAGCCTCTGGATGTATAGCATCTGGACCGAATTTGGGGTGTGTCCCAAATTACCAATGTATCCTTTGGGACCTTTGTCCCTTTGGAATCAGGTTTCGCGTAGTTCAGGCTTACAAATCTGAAGACAGGATCTAGGGACATTTCAACCTAAACTCCCTTCATTCTCTCTCTCTCTCCCTTACTCACTCTCTCTCTCTATGACATTTCTACTTCCCTCTCTCTCCCTTACTCACTGTCTCTCTATTTCTCTCTCTCTGGGTTTCACTCTCTCTACTTCTCTCTCTGGGTTTCTCTCTCTTTCACTCTCACTCTCTCTACCTTTCCCTCATTCTCTCTCTTTTGGCATCTCTCTCCCTATCTCTCTTTATCACTCTACCTCTTTCTACTTCTCCTACTCTCTCTCTCTCTCACTCTGTCTCTCTTTCTACTTCTCTCCCTCTCCCTTTCAACTCCTTTAGCTCTCTCTCTCTCTCTCTCTCTCTCTCTCTCTCTCTCTCTCTCTCTCTCTTTCTCTTTTTCATTCTCTTTCTCTTTCTCCCTCCCTCTCTCTCCCTCTCTTTCTCTTTCTCTTTCTCTTTCTTTCTTGTTCTTCTCTCGCTGTCCCTCTCTCTTTCTTCTTCTTCTTCTCTCTCTCTCACATTCTTTCTCTCTCTTTCTCTCTCTCTTTCTACTTCCCTCTTTTTACTTCTCCCTATTTATCTCTCCCTCTCTCTTTCTACTTTTCTCTCTATCTCTCTATCTCTCTCTCTCCTCTACGTCTTTCCATTTTTACTTCTCTTTCTCTCTTTCTACTTCTCTCTCTCTCTCTTTTTCAACTTCCCCTCTCCCCTCTCTTTTTCTCTCTTTCCACTCTCTCTTTTTCTACTTCTCCCTCTCTCTCTCTCTCTCCCTCTGTCCCTTTCTCTCTCTCTTTCTCTCTCTCACTCTCTTTCTCTCTCTCTTTCTACTTCTCTCTCTCTCTCTTTTCTCTTTATCTCTCTCTCTCCCTCTCTCTTTCTTTCTACTTCTCTCTCTCTCTTTTCTCTTTATCTCTCTCTCTCCCTCTCTTTATTTCTACTTCTCTCTCTTTCTCTCTCTCTCTCTTCTTTCTCTCTATCTCTTTCTCCCCTCTCTCTCACACTCTCTCTCTCTACTCTCTCTCTTTCTACTTCTCTCTCTCCCCCCTCTCTCTTTGTCTCTCTACTTCTCTCTTGCTGCCTTTCTCTCATTCTCTCTCTTTCTCTCTCTCTTCTGTCTATTTCTCTCTCTCACTCTCTCTCTTCTGTCTATCTCTCCCTCTCACTCTCTCTCTCTCTCTCTCTCCTTCTATACTTTTCTCTCCCTCTCTCTTCCTCTCTCTCTTTATCTCCCATTTTATTTCTCTCTCCATTTTCGTCCCACCCTCCTAGCTTTTCTTTCCACTTATCTCTCTCCTTTCTCTCTCTCCCTCTCCCTCTCTTTCTACTTCTCTCCCTCACTTTTCTCTCTACTTCTCTTTCCCTTTTTTTCTCACTGTCTTTGTCAATATCTCTTTCTCTCGATCTATTTCTCTCTCCCTCTCTCTTTCTACTTTTCTCTCTCTCTCATTCCCTCTCTCTCTCTCCTGTATGACTTTCCGTTTTTACTTCACTTTTTCTCTCTTTCTGTATTACTTTTTTCTCTCTCTCCTTCAACTTCCCTCTCTCGCCCCTCTCTTTTTCTCTTCTCTTTCTTTCTCTCCCTCTCTCTTTCTACTTCTCCCTTTCTCTCACTCTCTCTCCCTTACTCCCCTCCCCCTTTCTCTCTCTCTCTTTCTCTCTTTATCTCTCTCTATCCCTCTCTTTATTTCTCTTTCTCTCTCTTTTCCTCTATCTCTCTCTCTTTCTCAAGTGTGTGAAGAAACCCAAGACCCAATATGAAAATTTACCCAAAAACAATCAAAATGAGGGTAGGGTCGCATGTTTTAACGACGAGGTCGACCCTCCCCATCGACCCTCACCATCGACCCTCAACCATGGGTCGTGGGGTCTATGAGTTGTCCGACCCTCCCATCGACCCTCACCATCGACCCTCGGCATTTGGGAAAAACGAAGACGAACCGAAAATTGAGAAACCTTCCTAATTTCAATTGGAACCTTTCCTAAACTCAATGGGACTTATTTTGGGAGGTTTTGCCCTATAATTAGGGCGTCCCTAAGCCTCTTTCACTCCCTTTTACAACCCTAATTGGATTGAGAGAAAGAGAAGGAAGAGAAGAAGAGAAGGAAAACTTGAAGAAAAGGCTAAGGAAGAAGAGGAAATTCAGAGGAACTCTAAATCTCGACAAACCTAAGGTATGAATACGTTTCCCATGATTTATTTAAGACTTTAGAATGGTTTATGAAGAGGGTATGACTTAGAAGAAACCCAAATCATCCATCCATGGTTTCGTTTCAATGGAAACCATGGAGGAGATCATTAAAATCATGTAGGTGAATAAAGTATAGTTCTAAACCATAGAACATGTATAAAATGGATTGTGGAAGTAAGCCATAGGACCCAACCATGAAAGAGATAACGAAATATAATATTTTTGACTCAAACCATGGAGGGTCGAACCTAGGTTTGATGGCAGATCCGACCCTAGCATCGACCCCTCGGTGTTGGGGGAGTTCGATTAGGGAGGGTCGCACCGGGTCGATCGATACTCGGACCCTAACCTCCGACCCTCAGTTAACAGAATGGTTTTTAAATTCTAAAATAAATTTTAATTAAATTTTATCGGCTTTGTTAGGTCTTCTAGAAATATAATAACATTATAAAGGTGATTCTAAAGCTTGGAAGAGTATCTATTAGCAAGCTAAGGTGAGGAACCTTAACTCCAAACTAAATTGGTTAATAATAAACTGTTTTCTATTTCTTGAGTCCTGTGCTATGCTTGATTCTATGCGAATATGTTTGTAATGTGCATCTGACATGCCATCCAATATTTCTATTACTTGTTCATGCATATTTACTTTATTGTTTATAACATGATGATGATGATGATAGGAATAGGCATGTGCTTGTATGTGTGTGGTTGATGTGCTTGATGTGGCGAGTATCGGGGAGGTGTGATAGAACGTCAATAAGCGTTAACCTTTGGCGGGTCTCAGCACTTTAGCTCTATCTCTAACTCAAGTCTTGTGCATTAGCATCGTCGTATCGCCATTACTTTAGCGGAACTATTATGTCGTAGAGTATCGGGGTGGTCTCGGTCCCTTGTAGTCTCTAACTCTACCGAGGGGCCTTAGCTCTATCTCTATGGACGTTACGAGGGATCTTGGGGTGAGGCCTTGGATACTTTATTTGGCATTAGGATTGGTTGGTTGCGAGCCCGGTTTGCAGCCCTCGCCAACAGGGGCTTACGTGTTGGTATGGCACTATATAGCAATAAGCGTAACCTTTGTTATATATTGTTCATGATTGGGTGCATGTGAGTTGGCGATCGCGTGATCTTGGTGCGTCACACTTTCGTGTATAGGCGAGTCAATAAGCGCGACCTTTGGCTACCTAAACCTTTCTATAGCATCTCGCAAACTTTAAACCGGACCAAAGATATAAATTGACTTTTTGCATGCATATGTATTGTTGCATTGTTTGGCTACTCAGGAGCTCAAGTTGGAGAGCCGACGCCAGTCGCGCAAATCTTTAGTTATGATATTCCGGTGCGATGATTGAAGACTATGTCTACATGCCAACATCTGACGGTGGAGGCTACAAATGAGAAAGCTATGGAGGATGAACCTGGTTTGTTAGCGGCGTTTCAGCGATGAATCGTTTAGTGTTTAGCTTTCGTATTTGGATATTGTAATATGTATTAAATTATGTTTTGTTTCCTTGAAATCCATGGAATATTAATTATTTGTCATGTTTAGACCTCCGTTCATTATCCGTAAGACTTCCGCTAGTTATTTTATTACCTCGATTAATGTGGAATGTGTTTTGGTTTATCATATGTGGGATAGCCTATTTTGAGATCCTGGTTGAACCGTTGGTTTGTTGACGGTTCATCACACCGTTCCAAATGGTGCGGAATTGGGGTGTGACACTCTCCCTCTTTCTTTCTCTCCCTTTTTACTTCTTCCTCTCTCTCTTCTCTTTCCACTTCTCTCTCTCTTTCTCTCTCTCACCTTCTCTTTCTACTTTACTATCTCACTTTTCACTTTCTACTTCTCTCTCTTTCTCTTTTTCTCTCACTCTCACAGTCACTATTTATTTCTCTCCCTCTATCTCTCTCTCCCACTCTTTCTTATTCTCTCTCTATCCCCCTGTCTCTCACTCTCTCAGTCTTCTCTCTCTCTGTCTTTCTACTTCTCTCAATCTCTCTCTTTCTCCCTCTACTTTTCTCTCTTTCTACTTTTCTCACTCTTTCGACTTCTCTCTCTCTCTCTCTCTCTCTCTCTCTCTCTCTCATTCTCTCCCTCTGTCATTCTCTATCTTTCCATTTCTCTTTATCTCATTTTTCCTCTCCCTCTCTCTCTCTTTCCCCTCCTATTTCACTCTCTCTCTCTTTTTCTTTATTTTTTTCAATCTCTCATTCTCTCTCTCTTCCTCTCTCTCGCACCCTCTCACTCTCCCTCTCCCTCACTCACTCTCTCTCGCTCTCTGTCACACTCTTACCACTTCTCTCCCTCTCTCCCTTGCCCTCTCTCTCTCCCTTTCTACTTCCTCTCTCTCTCTCTTTCCCTCTGTTTCTGCTTCTCTCATTTTTATTTCTTGTCTACTTCTTTCTCTCTCTGTCTCGCTCTCTCTCTCTCTCTCTACTTCTCTCTCTCTCTCACTCTCTATTTTTCTTTCTCTTTCCCTTTCTAATTCTCTCTCTCTCTCCCATTCTACTTGCTCTCTCTCCCTCTCTCTCTTTCTACTTTTCTCTCTCTTTCTCTCTCTCTCTCTCTCTCTCTCTCTACTTCTCTCTCTTTCAACTTCTCTCTTTCACTACCTTTCTCTTTCATTTTCTACTTTTCTCTCTCCCACTCTCTCTTGCAATCATTTTCCCTTTCTGCTTCGCTCTCTCTCTCTCCCTCTCTTTCTCTCTTCTTTTTCTTCTCTCTCTCTCACTCTTTTTTTCTCTCTCTCTCTCACTCTCTCACCCTCTCACCTTCAACTTCTCTCTCTCTTTCTACTTCTCTATCTCTCTCTGTCTCTCATTCTCTCTCTCTCTTTCTCTTTCTACTTCTCTCTCTCCCTCTCTCTCTCTTTCTACTTCTCTCTCTCCCTCTCTCTCTACTTCTCTCTTTCTCTCTCCCTTCTCTTTCTACTTCTCTCTCTCACTATCTACTTCTCTCTCATTCTCTCTCCCTCTTTCTCTCTCTATCTCTCTCTTTTTCTTCTCTCTTTCTACATAGCTCTCTCGTCTATCTCTCCCTCTTTTCACTTCCCTCTTTCTACTTTTTCTCTCTCCCCCTTTCTACTCTCTTCCTTACTCTCTCTCCCTCACTTCTCTCTCCCTCCCCTTCTCTCTCCCTCTCTCTTTTCACTTCTCTCACTCTCTACTTCTATCTCTTTATCTCTCTTTCTCTCTCTGTCTTAACTTCTTTATATTTCTCCATCTTTATATTTTTCCCTCTCTATCCCTTTTTCTTTCTCCCCTTATATTTTTCCCTCTCTCTCCCTTTTTCTTTCTCTCCTTCTCTCTCTTTACTTTTCTCTCTATCTTACTCTCTCTCTATCTCTCTCTTTCACTATCCCCCCCTTTATCCCTCTATCTCTTTCTACTTCTCCCACTATTTCTCTCTTACTCTGTCTCTCTTTCTACTTCTCTCCCTCTCCCTTTCAACTCCTTTAGCTCTCTCTCTACTTCTCCCTCTCTCTTACTACTTCTCCCTCATTCACTCTAATTTTCTTTCTCTTTCTCTTTCTCTCTTTCTACTTCTCACTCTCTCTTTCTCTTTCAACTTCTCACTCTTATTCTACTACTCTCTCTCTCTACTTCTCTCTTTCTCTCCCCCTTTCTGTTTCTCTCTCTCTCTTCCTACTTTTTACTCTCTCTTTTTACTTCTCTTCCTCTCTTTCTCTCTTTCTCTTCTCTCTCTTTCTCTCTCTCTCTCTCTCTTCCTACTTTTCTCTCTACCTTTCTCTCTCTCTCTCTCTCTCTCTCTACTTTTTCATTTACTACTTTCTATCTCTCTCACTTTCTCTTTTTCATTCTCTTTCTCTTTCTCCCTCCCTCTCTTTTTCTTTTTCATTCTCTTTCTCTTTCTCCCTCCCTCTCTCTTCCTCTCTTTCCCTTTCTTTCTTGTTCTTCTCTCGCTGTCCCTCTCTCTTTCTTCTTCTTCTTCTCTCTCTCTCACATTCTTTCTCTCTCTTTCCCTCTCTCTTTCTACTTCCCTCTTTTTACTTCTCCCTATTTCTCTCTCCCTCTCTCTTTCTACTTTTCTCTCTATCTCTCTCTCTCCACTGCATCTTTCCATTTTTACTTCTCTTTCTATCTCTTTCTCTTCAACTTTCTTTCTCTCTCTTTTTACTTCTCTCTCTCTTTCATTCAACTTCCCTCCCTCTCCCTTTCTCTTTTTCTCTCTTTCCCTGTCTCTCTCTTTCTACTTCTCCCTCTCTCTCCCTCTCCCTCTATCCCTTTTTCTCTCTCTCTTTCTCTCTCTCACTCTCTTTCTCTCTTGCTCTACTTCTCTCTCTCTCTCTTTCTCTCTCTTTCTACTTCTCTCTCTCTCTCTCTTTCACCCTTTCTACTTCTCTCTCTCTCTCTCTCTCTCTCCCTCTCTCACATATTCTCTATCTTTTCCTTTTCCTCTATCTCCCTTTTCCTCTCCCTCTCACTCTTTCCTGTATATTTTCTCTCTCTCTTTTTTTCTTTCTCTTTTTTTCTCTCTCTCATTCTCTCTTTCTCTTTCCCTCTCTCGCTCCCTCTCTCTCTCCCTCTCCCTCTCCCTCTCTTCCTCTCTGTCTCTCTCTTTCCACTTCTCTCCCCTCTCTCTCCCTTTCTACTTCCCTCTTTCTCTCTTTCCCTCTGTTTCTGCTTCTCTCATTCTTATTTCATGTCTACTTCTTTCTCTCTATGTCGGCACTTTTCTCTATCTCTCTCTGTTTCTCTCTCTCTCCCTTTCTACTTCTCTCTCTCTCCCATTCTACTTGCTCTCTCTCCCCCTCTCTCTTTCTACTTTTCTCTCTCTTTCTCTCTCTCTCTCTCTCTCTCTCTCTCTCTCTCTAGCCCCTCGCTCTCTACTTCTCTCTCTTTCAACTTTTCCCTATCACTACCTCTCTCTTTCTTTTTCTACTTTTCTCACTCCCTCTCTCACTCCTTCTCTCTCTCTCTCACTCTCTCACCCTCTCACCTTCTACTTCTCTCTCTCTTTCTACTTCTCTCTTTCTCTGTCTCTCTCATTTCGCTCTCTCTTTCTCTTTCTACTTCTCTCTCTCTCTCTCTCTCTATCTACTTCTCTCTCTCTCCCTCTCTCTCTACTTCTCTCTCTCTCTCCCTTCTCTTTCTACTTCTCTCTTTCACTATCTACTTCTCTCTCATTCTCTCTCCCTCTCTCTCTATCTCTCTCTTTTTCTTCTCTCTTTCTACTGCTCTCCCTCTCTCTCCCTCACTTTTCTCTCCCTCTCTCTTTTTACTTTTCTCACTCTCTACTTCTCTCTCTTTATCTCTCTTCTTCTCTCTGTCTTAACTTCTTTCTATTTCTCCATCTTAATATTTTTCCCTCTCTCTCCCTTTTTCTCTCTCCTTCTTTCTCTTTACTTTTCTCTCTCTCTTACTCTCTCTCTCTATCTCTCTCTTTTCTCTCTCTCTCTCCTTTATTTTTTCTCTCTCTCTCTCTTACTCTCTCTCTACCTCTCTCTCTCTACCTCTCTCTCTCTCTCTATTTCTACTCTCTTTCTACTTCCCTTTGTCTCTCTCTCTTTCTGATCCCTTTTATTTCTCTCTCTCTCTCCCTTTTTACTTCTCTCTCTCTCCCTTACTCTCTCTCTCTCTCTATTTCTCTCTCTGTGGGTTTCACTCTCCCAACTTCTCTCTCTGGGTTTCTCTCTCTCTCACTCTCACTCTCTCTATCTTTCCCTCATTCTCTCTCTTTCGGCATCTCTCTCCCTATCTCTCTTTATCCCTCTATCTCTTTTTACTTCTCCTACTCTTTCTCTCTCACTCTGTCTCTCTTTCTACTTCTCTCCCTCTCCCTTTCAACTCCTTTAGCTCTCTCTCTACTTCTCCCTCTCTCTTACTACTTCTCCCTCACTCACTCTAATTTTCTTTCTCTTTCTCTCTCTCTTTCTACTTCTCACTCTCTCTTTCTCTTTCTACTTCTCACTCTTATTCTACTACTCTCTCTCTACTTCTCACTTTCTCTCCCGCTCTCGGTTTCTCTCTCTCTCTTCCTACTTTTCACTCTCTCTTTTTACTTCTCTTCCTCTATTTTTCTCTTTCTCTTCTCTCTCTTCCTACTTTTCTCTCTACCTTTCTCTCTCTCTCTCTCTCTACTTTTTCTTTTACTTCTTTGTCTCTCACCCACATCTTTTCTTTCTCTCTCTCTCTATTTAACTTTCTATCTCTCTCTCTCTCTCTCTCTCTCTCTCTCTCTCTCTCTCTCTCTCCTTCTCTTATTCATTCCCTTTCTCTTTCTCCCTCCCTCTCTCTCCCTCTCTTTCTCTTTCTCTTTCTCTTTCATTCTTATTCTTCTCTCGCTGTCCCTTTCTCTTTCTTCTTCTTCTTCTTCTCTCTCTCACATTCTTTCTCTCTCTTTCTCTTTCTCTTTCTACTTCCCTCTTTTTACTTCTCCCTATTTATCTCTCCTCTCTCTTTCTACTTTTCTCTCTATCCTCTCTCTCTCTCTCTCTCCTCTCGTTCTTTCCCATTTCTACTTCTCTTTCTCTCCTTTCTCACTTTCTCTCTCTCTCTCTTTCAACTCCTCCCTCTCTCCCTCTCTCTTATTCTCTCTTTCCCTCTCTCTCGCTTTCTCCTTCTCCTCTCTCTCTCCCTCTGTCCCTTTCTCTCTCTTTCTCTCTCTCCTCTCTTTCTCTCTCTCTTTCTACTTCCTCTCTCTCTTCTCTCTCTTTCTCTCTCTCTCTCCCACTCTTTATTTCTACTTCTCTCTCTTTCTCTCTCTCTTTCTCTCTATCTCTTTCTCCACTCTCTCTCACACATCTCTCTCTCTACTCTCTCTCTTTCTACTTCTCTCTCTCCCCCCTCTCTCTTTGTCTCTCTACTTCTCTCTTGTTACCTTTCTCTCATTCTCTCTCTCTCTCTTTCTATACTTTTCTCTCCCTCTCTCTTCCTCTCTCTCTTTCTCTCCCCTTTTATTTCTCTCTCCCCTTTTACGTCCCACTCTCTCTCTTTTCTTTCCACTTATCTCTCTCTCTCTCTCTCTCTCTCTCTCTCCCTCCCTTTCTACTTCTCTCCCTCACTTTTCTCTCTCTACTTCTCTTTCCCTTTTTCTCTCACTGTCTTTGTCACTATCTCTTTCTCTCCCTCTATTTCTCTCTCCCTCTCTCTTTCTACTTTTCTCTCTCTCTCTCATTCCCTCTCTCTCTCTCTCTCTGTGTGTCTTTCCATTTTCTTCTCTTTCTCTATTTTTCTCTATATTTTTCTCTCTCTTTCTGCTTCTCTCTCTCTTTCAACTTCCCTCTCTAAGCCCCTTTTTTCTCTTTCTCTTTCTTTCCCGTCTCTCTTTTACTTCTCCCTCTCTCTCTCTCTCCCTTTCTCCCTCTCTCTCTCTCTCTCTCTTTATCTCTCTCTCTCCCTCTCTTGTTCTCTTTCTCTCTCTTTTCCTCTCTCTCTCTCTTTTTCTCTCTCTCTATCTTTCTCCCCCCACTCTCTCTCTTTCTACTTCTCTCTTTCCCTCCCCCTCTCTCTTTCTACTTCTCTCTCTCTTTCTCTACTTCTCTCTTGCTGCCTTTCTCTCATTCTCTCTCTCCTCTCTCTCTCTCTCTCTCTCTCTCTCTCTCTCTCTCTCTCTCTCTCTCTTCTCTCTCTCTCTCTCTTTTTCTAAACATTTCTCTCCCCTTTTATTTCTCTCTCCCCTTTTACTTCTTCCTCTCTCTCTTCTCTTTCCACTTCTCTCTCTCTTTCTCTCTCTCTCACCCTCTCTTTCTACTTCACTATCTCACTTTTCACTCTCTACTTCTCTCTCTTTCTCTTTTTCTCTCACTCTCACAGTCACTATCTATTTCTCTCCCTCTATCTCTCTCTCTCTCTCTCTCTCTCTCCCACTCTTTCTACTTCTCTCTCTATCCCCCTGTCTCTCACTCTCTCAGTCTTCTCGCTCTCTCTCTTTTTACTTCTCTCAATCTCTATCTTTCTCCCACTACTTCCCTCTCTTTCTACTTTTCTCACTCTTTCGACTTCTCTCTCCCTCTCTCTCTCTCATTCTCTCTCTCTGTCATTCTCTATCTTTCCATTTCTCTTTATCTCATTTTTCCTCTCCCTCTCTCTCTCTTTCCCCTCCTATTTCTCTCTCTCTCTTTTTCTTTCTCTTTTTCTATCTCTTCTCTCTCTCTCTCTCTCTCTCTCTCTCTCGCTCTCTACTTCTCTCTCTTTCAACTTCTCTCTTTCACTACCTCTCTCTTTCTTTTTCTACTTTTCTCTCTCCCTCTCTCTCTCTTGCTATCATTCTCCCTTTCTGCTTCGCTCTCTCTCTCCCTCTCTTTCTCTCTTCTTTTTCTTCTCTCTCTCACTCTTTTTCTCTCTCTCTCTCACTCTCTCACCCTCTCACCTTCAACTTCTCTCTCTCTTTCTACTTCACTATCTCTCTATGTCTCTCTCATTCTCTCTCTCTTTCTCTTTTTACTTCTCTCTCTCCCTCTCTCTCTCTTTTTACTTCTCTCTCTCCCTCTCTCTCTCTACTTCTCTCTTTCTCTCTCCCTTTTCTTTCTACTTCTCTCTCTCACTATCTACTTCTCTCTCATTCTCTCTCCCTCTCTCTCTATCTCTCTCTTTTTCTTCTCTCTTTCTACATAGCTCTCTCGTCTATCTCTCCCTCTTTTCACTTCCCTCTTTCTATTTTTCTCTCTCCCCCTTTCTACTCTCTTCCTCACTCTCTTTCTACTGCTCTCCCTCTCTCTCCCTCACTTCTCTCTCCCTCTCTCTTTTTACTTCTCTCACTCTCTACTTCTCTCTCTTTATCTCTCTTTCTCTCTCTGTCTTAACTTCTTTCTATTTCTCCATCTTTATATTTTTCCCTCTCTCTCCCTTTTTCTTTCTCTCCTTCTCTCTCTTTACTTTTCTCTCTATCTTACTCTCTCTCTCTATCTCTCTCTTTCACTATCTCCCTCTCTCTTTACTTTTCTCTCTCTCTCTTTCTCTACTCTCTCTCTCTCTCTCTCTCTACCTCTCTCTCTCTATTTCTACTCTCTTTCTACTTCCCTTTATCTGTCTCTCTCCTCTTTCTGTTCCCTTTTATTTCTCTCTCTCCCTTTCTACTTCTCTCTCTCTCCCTCACTCACTCTCTCTCTCTATTTCTCTCTCCCTGGGTTTTACTCTCTCTACTTCTCTCTTTGGGTTTCTCTCTCTCTCACTCTCACTCTCTCTACCTTTCCCTCATTCTCTCTCTTTCGGCATTTCTCTCCCTATCTCCCTTTATCCCTCTATCTCTTTCTACTTCTCCCACTCTTTCTCTCTCACTCTGTCTCTCTTTCTACTTCTCTCCCTCTCCCTTTCAACTCCTTTAGCTCTCTCTCTACTTCTCCCTCTCTCTTACTACTTCTCCCTCATTCACTCTAATTTTCTTTCTCTTTCTCTCTGTCTCATTCTACTTCTCACTCTCTCTTTCTCTTTCAACTTCTCACTCTTATTCTACAACTCTTTCTCTCAACTTCTCTCTTTCTCCCCCCTTTCTGTTTCTCTCTCTCTCTCTCTTCCTCTCTTTCTCTCTTTCTCTTCTCTCTCTTTCTCTCTCTCCCTCTCTTCCTACTTTTCTCTCTACCTTTCTCTCTCTCTCTCTCTACTTTTTCATTTACTTCTTTGTCTCTCACCCCCATCTTTTCTCTCCCTCTCTCTCTCTCTTTCTCTCTCATTCTCTTTTTCGTTCTCTTTCTCTTTCTCCCTCCCTCTATCTCCCTCTCTTTCTCTTTCTCTTTCTCTTTCTTTCTTATTCTTCTCTCGTTGTCCCTCTCTCTTTCTTCTTCTTCTTCTTCTCTCTCTCTCACATTCTTTCTCTCTCATTCCCTCTCCCTTTCTACTTCCCTCTTTTTACTTCTCCCTATTTCTCTCTCCCTCTCTCTTTCTACTTTTCTCTCTATCTCTCTCTCTCTCATTCCCTCTCTCTCTCTCTCCTCTACGTCTTTCCATTTTTACTTCTCTTTCTCTCTCTTTCTCTTCAACTTTCTTTCTCTCTCTTTCTACTTTTCTCTCTCTCTCTCTTTCAACTTCCCTCCCTCTCCCTCTCTCTTTTTCTCTTTCCCCCTCTCTCTCTTTCAACTTCTCCCTCTCTCTCTCTCTCTCTCTCCCTCTGTCCCTTTTTCTGTCTCTCTTTCTCTATCCCACTCTCTTTCTACTTCTCTCTCTCTTTTTCTTTATCTATCTCTCTCCCTCTCTTTGTTTCAACTTCTCTCTCTCTCTCTCTCACACTCTCATTCTCCTATTTCTCTCTCACACTCTTTCTCTCTCTCTCTCTCTCTCTCTTTCTACTTCTCTCTCCCCCCTCTCTCTTTCTCTCTCTACTTCTCTCTTGCTGCCTTTCTCTCATTCTCTCTCTCTTTTCTCTCGTCTATCTCTCTCTCACTCTCTCTCTCTCTCTCTCTCTCTCTCTCTCTCTCTCTCTCTCTCTCTCTCTCTCTCTCTATGCTTTTCTCTCCCTCTCTCCCTCTCTCTCTTCTTTCCTCCTTTTATTTCTCTCTCCCCTTTTACGTCCCACTCTCTCTCTTTTCTTTCCACTTATCTCTCTCCCTTTCTCTCTCACTCTCTCTCCCTCCCTTTCTCTCTCTCTCTCTCTCTCCCTTTTTACGTCTCTCCCTCACTTTTCTCTCTCAACTTCTCTTTCTCTTTTTCTCTCACTGTCTCTGTCACTATCTCTTTCTCTCCCTCTATCTCTCTCTCCCTCTCTTTCTACTTCTCTCTCTACTTCTCTCTCTCTCCCCCTATCTCTCACTCTCTCACTCTTCTCTCTCTCTCTTTCTACGTCTCTCAATCTCTCTCTTTTTCTCCCTCTACTTCTCTCTCTTTCTATTTCTCTATCTCTCTCTCTCCCTTTCACCCTTTCTACTTCTCTCTCTCTCTCTCTAACTCTCATATTCTCTATCTTTCCCTTTTCCTCTGTCTCCCTTTTCCTCTCCCTCTCTCTCTTTCCCGTATATTATTCTCTCTCTCTTTTTTTCTTTCTCTTTTTCTCTCTCTCATTCTCTCTTTCTCTTTCCCTCTCTCGCTCCCTCTCTCTCTCCCTTTCTACTTCCCTCTCTCTCTCTTTCCCTGTGTTTCTGCTTCTCTCATTCTTATTTCAGGTCTACTTCTTTCTCTCTATGTCTCGCTCTTTCTCACTCTCTCTCTGTTTCTCTCTCTCCCTTTCTACTTCTCTCCCTCTCCCATTCTACTTGCTCTCTTTCCCCCTCTCTATTTTTACTTTTCTCTCTCTTTTTCTCTCTCTCTCTAGCTCTCTAATTCTCTCTCTTTCAACTTCTCTCTTTCACTACCACTCTTTTTCTTTTTCTACTTTTCTCTCTCCCCTCTCTCTCTCTCTTGCTATCATTCTCCCTTTCAGCTAGCTCTCTCTCCCTCTCTTTCTCTCCCTCTTTTTCTTCTCTCTCTCTCACTCTCTCACCCTCTCACCGTCTACTTCCCTCTCTCTTTCTACTTCTCTATCTCACTCTGTCTCTCTCATTCTCCCTCTCTCTTTCTCTTTGTACTTCTCTCTCTCTCTCTCTCTTCTCTCTTTCTCTCTTTTTCTCTCCCTTCTCTTTCTACTTCTCTCTTTCACTATCTACTTCTCTCTCATTCTCTCTCCCTCTCTCTCTCTATCTCTCTCTTTTTCTTCTCTCTTTCCTTTGCTCTCCCTCCCACCCCCTCACTTCTCTCTCCCTCTCTCTTTTTACTTCTCCCACTCTCTACTTCTCTCTCTTTATCTCTCTTTCTCTCACTGTCTTAACTTCTTTCAATTTCTCCATCTTTATATTTTTCCCTCTCTCCCTTTTTTCTCTCTCCTTCTCTCTCTTTACTTTTCTCTCCCTCTTACTCTCTCTCTCTATCTCTCTCTTTCACTCTCTCCCTCTCTCTTTACTTTTCTCTCTCTCTCTCTTACACACTCTCTCTCTCTCTCTCTCTCTCTCTTCTCTCTCTCTCTCTACCTCTCTCTTTCTACCTCTCTCTCTCTCTATTTCTACTCTCTTTCTACTTTCCTTTATCTCTCTCTCTCTTTCTGTTCCCTTTTATTTCTCTCTCTCTCCCTTTCTACTTCTCTCTCTCTCTCTATTTCTCTCTCTCTGGGTTTCACTCTCTCTACTTCTCTCTCTGGGTTTCTCTCTCTCTCACTCTCACTCTCTCTACCTTTCCCTCATTCTCTCTCTTTCGGCATCTCTCTCCCTATCTCTCTTTATCCCTCTATCTCTTTCTACTTCTCCCACTCTTTCTCTCTCACTCTGTCTCTCTTTCAACTTCTCTCCCTCTCCCTTTCAACTCACTCTAATTTTCTTTCTCTTTCTCTCTCTCTCTCTTTCTACTTCTCACTCTCTCTTTCTCTTTCTACTTCTCACTCTTATTCTACTACTCTCTCTCTACTTCTCTCTTTCTCTCCCCCTCTCTGTTTTCTCTCTCTCTCTTCCTACTTTTCACTCTCTCTTTTTACTTCTCTTCCTCTCTTTCTCTCTTTCTCTTCTCTCTCTTCCTACTTTTCTCTCTACCTTTCTCTCTCTCTCTCTCTACTTTTTCTTTTACTTCTTTGTCTCTCACCCCCATCTTTTTTCTCTCTCTCTATTTAACTTTCTATCTCTCTCTCTCTCTCTCTCTCTCTCTCTTCTCGTTTTCATTCTCTTTCTCTTTCTCCCTCCCTCTCTC
Source organism: Protea cynaroides (assembly GCA_028583415.1). Lineage (NCBI taxonomy): Eukaryota > Viridiplantae > Streptophyta > Magnoliopsida > Proteales > Proteaceae > Protea > Protea cynaroides. The sequence continues at coordinate 49,378,741 of CM053273.1, read as the reverse complement.
TCCCTCTCTTTCTCTTTCTCTTTCTCTTTTTTTCTTGTTCTTTTCTCGCTGTCCCTCTCTCTTTCTTCTTCTTCTGCTCTCTCTATCACATTCTTTCTCTCTCTTTCTCTCTCTCTTTCTACTTCCATCTTTTTACTTCTCCCTATTTAACTCTCCCTCTCTCTTTCTACTTTTCTCTCTATCTCTCTATCTCTCTCTCTCTCCTCTACGTCTTTCCATTTTTACTTCTCTTTCTCTCTCTTTCAACTTTTCTCTCTCTCTCTTTCAACTTCCCTCCCTCTCCCTCTCTCTTTTTCTCTCTTTCCCTCTCTCTCGCTTTCTACTTCTCCCTCTCTCTCTCTCTCCCTCTGTCCCTTTCTCTCTCTCTTTCTCTCTCTCACTCTCTTTCTCACTCTCTTTCTACTTCTCTCTCTCTCTTTTCTCTTTATCTCTCTCTCCCTCTCTTTATTTCTACTTCTCTCTCTTTCTCTCTCTCTCTCTTTCTCTATATCTCTTTCTCCCCTCTCTCTCTCTCTCTCTCTCTCTCTCTCTCTCTCTCTCCTTCTATACTTTTCTCTCCCTCTCTCTTCCTCTCTCTCTTTCTCTCCCCTTTTATTTCTCTCTCCCCTTTTACGTCCCACCCTCTCTCTTTTCATTCCACTTATCTCTCTCCCTTTCTCTCTCTCTCTCTCCCTCTCTTTCAACTTCTCTCCCTCACTTTTCTCTCTCTACTTGTCTTTCCCTTTTTCTCTCACTGTCTTTGTCACTATCTCTTTCTCTCCCTCTATTTCTCTCTCCCTCTCTCTTTCTACTTTTCTCTCTCTCTCATTCCCTCTCTCTCTCTCTCCTGTATGTCTTTCTGTTTTTACTTCTCTTTCTCTCTTTTTCTCTATAATTTTTTCTCTCTCTTTCTACTTCTCTCACTCTCTTTCAACTTCCCTCTCTCGCCCCCTCTCTTTTTCCCTTTATCTTTCTTTCTCTCTTTCTCGTTTTGCTTCTCCCTCTCTCTCTCACTCCCTTTCTCCCCTCTCCCTTTCTCTCTCTCTTTCTCTCTTTATCTCTCTCTGTCCCTCTCTTTATTTCTCTTTCTCTCTCTTTTCCTCTCTCTCTCTCTTTTTCTCTCTCTCTATCTTTCTCCCCTCACTCTCTCTCTTTCTACTTCTCTCTTTCCCTCCCCCTCTCTCTTTCTATAGCCGGTCTGCCTTCCTTACATCATCATGCGGACCATGATTTGTGCTACATTGTCCGGTCATAGGGGTAATCTACCCTATGGACACATGATTACCGGTTCCTGCCGGCCCGTCAGGAGGTTGACCTGGTAGATGAGAAGATCCGGGGAGAAGACCTTCTAGTCGCCTCTAGATTGGGAGGCTGTCTGCAAGATGGGTATGCGGGATGCCCAAGTCGGTGATGAGGGAGGCGAGATGGTGCGCCCCTCACTCTCGCATCGAGATGGCGGCGCGAGGCCCGTTCTTTGCCCGGTTGCTAGAGCTAGTGTAGATCCCGTCCGCGATGGCGACCGTATGTATATGGATGTCGACTTCGATACCACCGCCTTCCCTACACTTGCGGTTGGGTTGGCGCCTCTCGGCGGCTCGCTACTGAGGCTGGTCCTTCGCATGCGGCTGGTACTTTCTCCCACCTTCGACATGGTGGAATCTTTGCGAGGAAGTCGGGGAGGCTCGGCGAGGTCTGACGAGGATGGGGAGGTTGCTAGGCGCTCGGCGTGTATCAAAACCGGATGTGAGCTTTAGAAGGTACGTCGTCTGACTGATCGGGGTAGCCGATCTCACGGCTAGTCTCCGAAGACCCGGATTTCGAATAGCTACGGTTGACTAGAGTCTATCCCGAGGACTATGGCGGAATCGTGAGGCCCGCCTCCTCCTTCGCCTCCGACTTCTTGATTGTACTTTATTTTCTTGAACTCTGAGTAACCGTCCGGGTTGTGGACTGTACTCCTCTTTATTTATGTATGTACATTTGTTTCTCTCACTCATTGTATGTAATTTATTTCCCCCTTTAATAGATGCATTATTCTCTTTTTAAGTTTGGTCTCAACCATCGCTTGTACTACGGTGTGTTTATATTCTTGTTTTTACTTTTATCCTATCTCGTTCTCGGTGTATCGAATGTATGCGTTAGTTTAGCGGACAAGGCACGAGATGCTACGATACCAAGTTGTCACACCCCAATTCCCGCCTCACGGGTTTTTTTTTACCATTTTTAAAGATAAAAAAATGGGGGTTTTTTTTTTTTTATAAAATTTTTTTTTTACGACATAATTAATTATCAAATACATGTCTTTATTAAATCCAAATAAAAGAAAACTATGAAAATCTGGTCGAATACACATGAGTTGCACTCGCAAGAGGAGTCATGTGTATCTACTTCGACTTCGACTTACATTACCGCCACGTTCCGTCCGTTGGAGCATTCATGTAATCTTCAAATTGTATAACTTGTATCATCGACTAAAAATATTCGGCGTCGGGTGAGCACGGTCATGGCTCGGTGAGTAGACAAAACAATGCAACATTACATATGCATGCAATCAATTCCATATCTTTAGTCCGGTTTATAGTTTGCAATGCGCAATAGAAAGGTTGGGTGGTCAAGGTTAGCGTTTATTGACCCCGCCTCTATACACGGGTGTGGAAGTCCGCCCGAAGGTTAACGTTTATCGTCGTCCCCATCCACCTAATCATGACATTATACAACAAAGGTTAATGTTTATTGCTATATAATACCATACCAACACGTAAGCCCTGTTGGCGAGGGCTTGCAAGCTGGGCTCGCAACTAACCAATCCTAATGCCAAGCGGTGTATCCAAGGCCTCACCCGACATCCCTCGGAGTGTCCATAGAGATAGAGCTAAGGCCCCCGTTAGAGTCGGAGACTACAAGGACCGAGACCACCTCCCCCGATACTCTACGACATAATAGTTCCGCTAAAGTAATGGCGATCCGGCGATGCTAATGCACAAGACTTGAGTTAGAGATAGAGCTAAAGTCCTGAGACCCGCCAAAGGTTGCGTTTATTGGCGTTCTCATCACACCTCCCACGATACTCACTCACATCAAGTACACCAACCACCCACATACAATTACATGCCTATTCCTATCATCATCATCATCATCATGTTATAAACAATAAAGTAAATATACATGAACAAATAATAGAAATATTGGATGACATGTTGCATGCACATTACAAACATATTCGAATAGAATCAAGCATGGCATTGGACTCAAGAAAATGTAAAATAGTTTGTTATTAACCAATTAGTCTAGAGTTCTGTTTCCTCCCTTAGCTTGATAATAGATACTTTTCCAAGCTTTAGAATCACCTTTATAATGTTATTATCTTGCTAGAAGACCTAACAAAGTCGATAGAATTTAATTATAATTAATTCTGAATTTAAAAACCTTTACTCAGCCCGGGGTCGGAGATAAAAATTTTATTTATTAGCGACCAATCAACTAAGGTTTGTAGAAACTCATGGAGTTAGTATCCATACCTGAGAAGAATACTCCTTCTCTACAAATATTTTCTTTTGGCTAAATTCTCTTCCTTGCTTCTCATCTTCCTCTTCTCCTTCTCTTCTCTTTCTCTCAATTCAATTAGGGTTGTAAAAGGAGTGAAAAAGGCTTAGGGACGTCCTTTAAATAGAGTAAGAACATCCTAAAATAAGTCCCTTTAGATTAGGAAAGAATCCCAATCAAAAATTAGGAAATTTCCTAATTCTATTTCCTACGGTAACCGAGGGTCGATGGGAGGGTCGATGATCCCGTCGACCCTAGGATTCAAGATGTCCGACCCTCCCTTCAAAATTGAGGGTCTGACTTTCTGCTTTGGGAGGTCCGACCCTGCTTAGCTGGGTATGTTACCCTCCCCTTAAATTAACTATTTTTGGGTCGATTTGATACCTGGAATCTCGATCTTCCTCACGCCCTTGGTCTATTTGACTCGACCATGATAGGTCAACCTGGTTCAAGGTGGTAAGATCGGGTTAGATTGACACGGGTCTTACAACTTAAATAGGTAACCGACGCAGGTAAGGTAAAAGTCTTCTGTCGCCTTCGCACTACAGCAGGACTAGTAGCGCTATCAGGTGAGGGGTCAAGTCCATAGACCTAGGGCATATATAACATGTCTAATTTTATGCTTTATAACATGCCATCCAATAATTATTTATAATTGAGCATGCATTTTATAACAATTATGCTTATAGATTGTATGTTGTTTGAGTATGATGGTTTGTGTGGCATGTGGGAGCACAATACACTGACCATGTTGTTTATGCTATACCTTAGCTGGGGCACAATGGTCTATCGGAGTGGTATCGGGTATCTCTACTGGGGAATAGTCATATTTATATTCATGCACTTGTTCACCCATGTATGATGGTTTGTGTAGTGTGTGAGAGCACGGGCACACGCATCATGTTGAATTTGCTAGCATTCTAGCCAGGGCATGGTGGTCCATGGGAGTGGTGCAGGGGATCTCTGCCGGTGGACAGCCATGATTAAATTAATGCATATGATAGACATAGGTGGTGCCATTACCCTATCCTCTACACCCTTGCCAGTAGGGGTTTCGGTACTAGTATTGTCACAACCCATTCTAGATAATTGGGAATGATATTCAGGTTGACCCATAAGACAACCCGAATACTTCTAGCGATCGACAACCACAGTGATCTACCATACAAATGCCATGGTGTACACAAGCAATAACTATGAAACCTGCACCTAAAAATACGGGCTAATTTGAATTTTTCTCCAATAATAGGTTCTTCTAGCCTTGCATCCGTATCATCAATGGAGTGTATGGAACTCTAGGTAAGAGTTAAAACCCTCTTTCTCTTAGTGTAGAAAATCTGTTTGGGAAGAATCAGTTGAACCAACCAAGATCTGGCCATCCTAAACCAATTCAAGGCAGGCAATCGACCAAGGAGGTCGACAAAATATGTTTGATCGACCGCCCCTGTTCAATTGACCGCACTTGCATAGAATTGGGCTAGATCGAGTCTAACGTACTTGGGCTTGGTTCCAGTTGGTTCATACCACCCCCCATGATCGTCCCAAATCATGTGGGACCTAACCTCCAAACCTCCTTCATCACACTTGTACTAGGAATAGGACTCTCAAGGGAAGAGTTGCGGTACACCTCTAACTCTTGTATAAACTCCCTATTATAAACTCTCCATAAACCTTAATTGAGAACCTTAGAACCTCTGACACATTTTGGGGGAGAGAAAGTAAAGTGGAACAAGGTTGAAGAAGAAGAGGAAGAACTACTGTTGAAGGTCCTCCCTCAAGCTTCTTGCTACTATAGTGTTTAGCAAAGCATTAAGGTAATCTCAAAACGATTCCTACCTTACTTAAATAAACCTTTTATGATCCCATGAGGTAAAATTCAACCTCTGATCATGTTGGAATAAGATTCCAGAATAAGCCATTAATGCATAATGGGTAGAATTGTTCAATAATTCTTGCGATAGATAAACTAATACAAGTATTCAATGTAGGACCTTATAATGGTGTATAACATTCAATTATGATTGGAAAATGACCATTAATATAGTACAGACCCTTAGAATCCCTATGGGGATTACCCTTGACCCCCATGCCTTGGAAAACATATTAAATTGGAATCAGTTTGAGCTCTCTAATACGAGGTGGTCGACAAGGGCGGTCGACAAAATTGAGTTGAACGACCGCCTTTGCTGTCATCAACTGCATGGTCTACAGAAAGGTGTATTCTTGGTATTTTTAGTCCCAATTGACTATTTGGACTATGTTAGCCATCCCACACCTCAAGGATAACATAATGAACATGTTAGAATGATTGGTTTGGTTAGAATGTGCTCCCAAGTATGTAAATATGTGTGGTTGCAAGGACGACTTTCATTGTCATAAACCATACATGCATATAACCTATGGGAACAAGATTTTATCCTAACCAATGACTTAAACCTACCATAGAACCCCTATAGAAGTGACCCTACAGAGGTGCAAGCCTCTGAAACTCATCTAGGCCAAAATACCTAGGCGGTTGATAAAACTAATATGATTGACCACCATAGCTGATCAACCACCTCCATCGACCACTAGATTACAACAAGCCTGTTTGGCTGTATTTTCAATCATGGACCTTGAGACATAACCAATTGACCCTAGGATATATTCCTAAGACTAATGAGGATACCCTAGACCTAATGGAAGCGAGACTAAACAATCATAAGTAATATTTATACCTCAATTGTAATAAGTAAGCTAACGTAGGAAACAAGGGAAGAGACTCTATCTGTAATAGAGTAAGGATTAGCTCACCAGATACATGTGAAGGATTAATATGTGTTTTATTTTATTGTTTCTATGCGTATGTGCTTGTTACTTGTTTTGGATTACTGTGTGATAGCATGCCATCCAATAACTGTGATAACTATTCATGTATTAGCATATTATAACTCTATAATGGATTGGTTGATTATGAAATGTTTGATAACATGTGGATGTTTGATAACATAATTGATTGTCATTCGCTTGTGTCTTAGTGGATTCGGATAGCTAAAATGAACAGTTTATCTTGGTCCATTAAGCTAGGATACGGGTACTTGCATTAGTAATATTTCTTGGTTTAGGTTTCATATCCCGTAATAGGCAACCCTTGTCAATAGGGGTTTAGGTATTAGCATAGACTTATTGTGGACCAACTTTCGGTATGCCCTTTTCACAGCTGAAGCAGGGAAACAGACGAGGTCGGGAACCAGCCTCTAGCATTTCAATGGAGACCTAGGGATGAGTCTGTTATATGTGCTTACCCATCAGGGATTGGGCGTTGTGTACCCAATGAAGTGGTTGAGGTGTAGAATAAGATGCTAGTATGATGCCAAGATGGTGTGTTCTTGGGTTATATTCTTCATTCTTTGGGTAATGTTTTAGATGCAGTGAGGAGCCAAGTGTGTTTCATTCACCTCACCCGTGCTTGAGTATTCGTCATTAGTATTAGGTACGATGCTACTTGCTCATGCTGTTCAAAGACCATTAACCTTAATAATTTATCATGCATTGTGTGCTTGTACATGCTAATTTCTCACTGAGTGTGTGGTTTTGCTCACCCTTGTACATATACCTCTTTTTAGATTGTTTTGCAGATAACTTAGCTGAAAATGATAAGATTGAAGATAAGAACCTGAAAACGATTTGTATGATCCCTCATGTGAATGTGATGATTGTCTTTATGGTTAGAAGACAATGTTTTTGAAGAAGAAAAGGCTTTTCTGTCTAAGAGAAAAGGCTTTATTTTGGATTTTTACTTAGCTTTAATTTTGATATTTGTTTCGGGCATTGTTTGACCCATGAGATTTTGTTTAAGTATTTTGTACTTGGTATTATTCTATTTTATGTCTTAGTTTGAAGACAGATAAACCTTTATATAATTATCTAATACAATTAGATTTGGTTTATGGTTCTTAGTTATTTGATTTGCATTATGTGACTCTCGTATTCTATGTTGTGATTAATGGAAGAGTTGTGATATGTGGTGACTGTGAATGGAACCTGGTATGTTAGTACTTGCACAACAAGGAAACCATGGTCATACGAAAACGTCAGGGTTTTGGGGTGTGACAATAACCACAATAATAAAAAAAAGGAACCAGAGTAATAATAGCGGAAACATTAGTAACTGACAGATGCCACCTAAGTGATATCATTTAATAAAGTAAGGAGTAAAGTAAGTCTTATGACATCTCACACATTGTTCTTCACAAATACCATAGTATCTCATATACAAATATCCTGAATTAAAAGAGTGAATCTGTAATCATTGTTTCAGATAGATCTCATTGTCTATCCACATCAGAGTCAATAGTAAAAAGGAAAAGTATAGAGAGGGGTGCGTTAAGTATATACACAATTGCTGTTAAACCCCGTTCCCGATGTATCGGTAGTATGAAATGCAATGCGATCTCTTTTTTTTTATCAGGGCATAAGAAATTTCCTTCTAGGAACGCCTGTCACGGTATTCCACCAATCAACCCGAAGAATTATTACAAACATTTCAGAGTACCATAACATCTCCAAATTTCATTCCCAATTAAAACAATTATAAAGAAACTAGAAAAAAATTATGAAGTAGAAGTTTTACAAATTAAAACCATTTATTATATTCTAACATCTAAAGATTGAACTGAAATCATCCCAGTTATTTAAAGTTCTCATAATTATTAAAATCCAAATGAAACCTTAAACATTATTTCAAATCCAAATTAATTAAAACAATTATTCAATTATCTGGAAATAATCCAAATTAAAGTAATAACCATTGTTCAAGGCTTATTCAAAACATAAACCCAAAATAGTAGAAATCCCAAAGCCAAAGCTATAACAAATTAGGCACATCCTATGCTTAGAAGTAACATCTACGCATCGCACGACAGATTAGAGACATCTTCCTCAGGTTCACTGTCCACATCCTCCATACCAGATGAATGACAACCCGAAGCATCAAGAACCTGCAACATCTAAAATAGTTTGTACGCACAAGGTAAGCTCACCAAGCTTAGCAAGGAAACCAAACATGCAACAAGTAAATGCATGCAATTATCAACTATGGTTAAGTAAGATAATTGTAAGTGCCAACTCAGGACAATCCACACATGGAGTCTCTAGGATACATGGGTCTCCACACAGAATGATACCACCTAACTCGACGTACAGCATCACCCCCCAAGTATAGGTTTGTCATTTTGGTACAAGCCCGTATTACACTGGCCACTTACCCGCAACTCATCCCAAGCCCGTATTACGTCGGTCGCTTGAGGAGATGGTAATCTCACTAGACGACTCGCCTGCCCAAGCATATAACACATGCCATGGAAAGCATTATAGCTATGTTCATACCACCTTTTTATTGAACCCATGCCATTATATAACCCTTAATGGCTAAGGGTACAATTATACGGGATATTATTGTTCAACTAGCCATGTTCACCTAATTAGCCGCATTACTGGACCGTAATGTTGCCAACCTTTCGACCCCGTCTAGTCCCCACATAGTTACACATGTTCAATTCAAAGTAGTGCAAGTAAAAAATGGTACAAGCGTCCCATTCCACCCACCTTCCACTTTACTGACTTAATCAAACATTATGAATCAAACATGGATCAGTCGCCTTCGTGGAAAGGTAGTGAGTGTCCCATTCCACTCACCCTCCAATCCCTACACTACACTGCTGATCTCAAATGCAAGGATGCATATGTATGATTACACAAAACAATATATTTGATGACATGTTATCGTACAAAGCATTTTATCAATAGCACACCATCACATAATAAATATAATAAATAAGAGAAACATATGCATCCAAAAGTTTAGTTTTCTTATCGAAAGATAGAGAGTAAACTACTACAATTCGATCAGGTAGCTTCCTACTAGAGTCCTCGTATCCCTATCAAAATCATAAGCAATATATTTTCATTAACGTATTATCCAATAGTTTATTCTAGTTTCTCATTAAGCTTGTTATCCTGGTGTTTACAGAGTTAGTAACTTATCTGATAATCCATGTCTACTGCCTGTTTGTCATGTCATAGCATCTAGGGATTTACTATTAATTTCATTTGTTACTGTTCATAGTCTAAGGATAACTTTTAAAGTCTAATAACCATGCGGTCCATACAAGGTAGGTGAAGTGTGGGTTAGCATACCATGAGACAACACACTCATTAGTCAGAAATTACCTTTTATTAGCCTTAATATTAAGAAGGACTTCTTCGAACGAAGTCAAGGGTGTTCTAACACCTCACAGAGGTCAGGTTATTAATTTTTAAAAACCAATACTTGTTGTCTAGAGGTTTTTAGAGTTTAGAATAGTTAACAGCAAGCTAACTAAACACGTTATTCCGTCATTAATTGTAATAACGAAGAATACATAGCTATGAACATGATTTCAAGGATCCAACCCCTTAAATAGACTGAATAAAATTCTAGGGAATCACTGATCAAGGATGGTCAACAATCGAGGTCAGAATCTCATACAGCATGTGGCATCGATGGCACAAATTTGACCATAGGTGTGCGTCATGTACCATCGACTGCACATTGAAACGTGGTCGAATGACATTACCCACACCACCAAAGTGTTGCCTAGTCCCTGTATGTTCGGTTTAAGGTCTCCAATCATAGAGGCAGTACATGGTTGGTCGTTTTATAATTTAAACCACAAGCTACCTCTACTATATATGAAACATAAGGGGTTTCCTCATCATAGGATATTATTTTTGGGTTCTAAGCCCTAAAACAAATCAGAATAAATTATAGGAAGTCATCGGGAAAGTTTGGCTAAGGTCTGACATCAGAATGGCATGCACAGGATGGCATCGACCGCACGTCATGATTGGCTGGTCGTGCGGCGTGTCCCATTGATTGCAAGTCGAAACGTAGTCCGATGGTTGCCAACTTCCTCTGAGGTGTTTTCCATATTTTTCTCACTAAGAATAAAGAGTTTGATCTCCTGGATTTGTGTTTACACTAAGGTATGGATGCCATTTCAATTCAGTAAATAGTCGCTATAACAGATCCGGTTTTGAAATTCAGATCTGACTTCTAAACGTTCAGATCCCTTCATTGGTCCATGATCCAAGTCTCCTAGGGTCATTCCAAGGTTCCAAATGGTCATCGTACATTCTTTGAGAGTTATATATAATTTATTCATTTTCCAAAGGTTTGATCCCACCCTTCCGATGTACTTTGCATGCTACTGCCCACAATTCATCTCCGTGAGAAATGGCCTACATGTTTATGGCTCTGTCATGGATGGTGGGTTATCCTTCTTCTGATTTAGTCATATAAACATTCATTATAATCATCAACGTGAGAGATACCATCTCATTGAATCCCTTTGAAATTTCCAATAGTTGAGTTAACTTATAGGTTTCATTATCTAATTCAGATCTTAGAGTGGGAGGAAACTTACAAAAGATCCTTCTCTCCTTTGAAGTCTCAGCAAGCAACGGTTATTCCAATGGTAGGCTCCTCTCTCTCTCTCTCTCTCTCTCTCTCTCTCTCTCTCTGCTGGGTAGTAATTCAGAAAGAGTTCTTCCTCTCTTTTCTTCTTCTATTATTTTCTTCCTTTTGTGTTTTCCTCTCTCTTTCTCTCTCTGTACTGGACGGTGGTCAGAGGGAAGGTTTCTTCCTTCTTTCTTTTCTTCTTTTTCCTCTCCTTTCTCTCTTCTTTCTCAATTTTGTGCATCAGAGATTCTTTTCTGGATTGGTTTCTGGTTTGATTAACTAAAAGAGATAAAATCTCCCTTCTCACAAAATCGGTAAGTCTGATCACCAGATTGGAATGGAGATGATTTTCCTCCCTCTCTTCCATTCTAGACTCAATCATGGTTAGCCTACCATGAATAGAGTCAATCCCAGTCGACATTCATGGGGGGAGAAGGCTGACCTCGAAATGGTGGGTCCCACATTCAGTTAATCACTAATCCAATTCGTGCCTAGAGGTGTAGTGGCACAGCGTGCGGTAGCTGTGTAACCGCCCTACCCCTGTCTCTTGCCAAACCTCTTTTTTGGTCAGTCAGTTTAGGTGCATGCGTGCTATGCTCTTGGGGGTCTCATAGGTTAGGTCCGAGGTTTCTCCTAATGCACTTTCATGTGCTCTAATGACATGAGAGGTTTAGAAATAGTAGTTTGGTTTCACCTCACGAATATGTCATAGTCTTTGGTCGTGTTGATATGATACGTTTGCACGTAGGAAGACCCGACACATGCCCAAAATGGTCAGATTGTAATGGGGTTTAGACATGGGTCTTACAGTCGTTGCAAGTGCAGTCCTCACCATGCTCTCCCGTAGCATCCTCAGCATTGGTGGCATTGCTAATCAATGAGTCCTCTATAAAATCAGCTACAGTGTAATCACCTGCATCAACATCTAGAAAATAAATATCGATACGAGGGTGAGCTCCCTTCCCAGCTAAGCGAGAAGTCAGGTATCACATGCATGCATCATCCATTGAAATGAAATGAGTTCATTAATTAAGTCTTTGGTAAATGTTCAACTTTGGTGTCATATTGAAATTCAGCCAACGCTTTCAGTCCTGCCTATGGCTGCTAGCCTCCAACTCTCATACACCGGGCAAGGTAGAAGAAGAATACGAGGTCTCAGACTACTAAACTCCTTCTACAAGTGAAACCCCATCCAGGTCTCCAAACCATTCAGGCTCATCATCTCCCACCATAGACCCCATTTAGCATCGAAGACTCCAGGCCGATTCGATTCTTCCATTAAGTCTCCCAATTGAAAAAGTGTGAGTCTATACCAGTACCTAAACCCCTATTGACAGAGGTGTAGAAACATGGGAGATGCCACCACCTATGTTTATCATGTGCATCAATTTAAATAGGGTTGCACCCCAATGGAGATTCTAGGCACCACTCCCATGGACCATTGTTCCCCCACTAGAGTGCTAGAAATTTCAACATGATGCGTGTGCCCGTGCTCCCACACGCAACACCCACCATCATACATGGCTAACCAAATACATATATATATGAACGGGGCCATACCCCAGCAAAGACCCCTGGCACCACTCCCATAGACTACTGTGCTCCCACTGGTAATAGCATTAAACAACATGACCCATTTACTGTGCTCCCACATGCCACACGACCATCATACCCAAACAATAATCTTCATACAAAGCATACATAGTTATTGTTATGCAAATGCATGCTCAATAAAAATAGTAATTTGATGGCATGCTATAAATGTAAATATAGCATGTTATAATCACAATATAGTATGTTATCAATGTAAAAGTAAACATGTTAGAATTCCCTAATTACTATGGACCCAACCCCTCACCTGTAGGCACCAAGGGTGCTGCTGAACCTCGAAACCTTTAATTCATGTCGTAACAGGTCTTCCAATCATCACCGGGCCAGACGGGACGAACGGATGACAACCAGGTACGAAATGAACCCATGTATGAAAATTTATTCATACCGGTCGATGGTACCGGTCGACTGGTATGTCTGCGTAGGCAGACTGCTTAGGTCCGAAACCGGATCTCTACGAGTCCCACTTTCCAAATATCGAATCCTAGGACTTTCCTAATATTAGGGGACTTCCTAAACTCAATCCTAGTCTATTTAAGGACCCCTAAACCTCCTTAAATCTCTTTCATTGATCCTCACAAACCATAGAGAGGAGAAAGAGATTGAAGAAGGAGAAAGAGCTAAGGAAGAGGGAGAGGAGCCGCCGTTGCCGTTGGACAAAGAACACCCTACTTGCAAACCAACAGTAAGTGCTTGAACCTTCCTCTAAGTAAAGCGTTAGTCATGAATGGATCAATACCATGCAAGGCGAGGTATTGATTTAAACCTCTAAATTTGCTGTCAAACCCTAATATAGTCGATAACCCTAGATTCAAGTTCTAGACTGAGGATCATCGAAACTAGGACTTGAATGGAGTTTGAAACAACTCTAACTCATTGCTTAGACCTAGAATGTATAGGTGAAACCCTAGGATCAATAGGGGGTGACCGACGGAAGGTGAGAACCAAGCGTCTGGTCTTCTAGAGACATACCGGTCGACCATTCCGGTCGCACCTTATGCGACCGGTATTGCGATCTGTATCTCTTGGAGACTGGTTTGTGGGGACCGGTCAACCATATCGGTCGCACCTTTCCCCACAGTGTCGTGAATGGTACCTGCGATCAGTCTGCACTGTGAGGAGTGTTTTGACCCAGTTGGTTTTTCAACCAATGTAAACCATAAGAAAACTATTCTAATACAACCCTAACATTGTGTAGGACCTTGTGATAGAGAGTTTGAATTGTGACGCGGAGCAAGTTATCAAACAAGCGTCAGGTAAGGGAATCAAACCTAAACCCTAATAATTTAATAACAATAAAAGGTTGTTAATAATTATGATTCTATGGAATGGTGTTTGTGCATACTCGCATGTCATCTTTACTTTTTATTATTATATTGT
>CM053273.1:49127618-49364248 GCA_028583415.1 Protea cynaroides | reverse complement strand
GGGATAATTATTTACATTATCAATAAATACTCGGTTCATTCTATTTTAAGTCTTCCGCTGTATATTTATATTCTGATTGTGGTTATGTGTAATGGTTTGTATGGGTGAACACGGCCTATTCGAGATCCTGGTGTGAACCGTTGGTTCAATGACGGTTCACTCACACCGTTCTGGTTGGATCAGAATTGGGGTGTGACAACGTCCTCCCCCTGATGCTCCACTCGCATCCAACACACCAACCACACACATACATTCACATGTCTATTCCTAGCATCATCATCATCATCATGTTATAAATAAACGGAATTAAATATGCATGAATAGTAATAGCAAGAATATTGGATGACATGTGAGATGCACATTACAAGCATAAAAGCATAGAATCAATCAAGGCATTGGATTCAGTAAAGTAAACAGTTTATTATTATCCATTTAGTTTAGGTCTTATTCCTTCACCATTAATCGATGGTTGTTCCTCTTCCAAGCTTTGTAAATCACTTTTGAACCACTTGAAAACCTAATAAATTTATGGATTCTAAGTTAGAGTTCATATTCATTAATTACAATGTTTAAATGTCTCATCTGGAATCGATCAGACCTCCAGAACCTGAGTGGTCATAAGTGTGGCTTCACCTATGGTCTCAGTTTCTGCGACCATAGGGTGTGTGGTCGATACCTGTGGTCGCATATCATGCGACCACACACATGCGACCACACCATCCCTGGAAACTTCTCGAGGGTATGCGGTAGACACATGTGCCTCGTGTGGTTGACCATAGCTGCGACCACACGAGTGTTTGATCGACTTTCATTCTCAGTCTAATCCCTTTATGATTTGATTCCTTGAACTATCATCAGGGTCCTTCATATGATTGATCTATGGCCTTAATTTCACTTTTTTGACAATCATCTACTCCAACCTACTCTTCATGGATTTCTTTTGAGTTTTCATCTATGGGTCTCATGGTTGAGATCCTACTTTGAATCAATACTTCCTCCATGATTAATTCTAAGCATTCAACTAATGTAGGAGATGTTTTCATACCTTAAACTTACTGAAGAATTAGAGCTTTCTCTGAAATTCTCCTCTTAGTCTTCCTCTTCAATTCTCCTTCTCTTCCTCCTCTTCTCTTTCTCTCTCTTTCAATTTGAGTTCTAAAAGAATGAAAGAGGCTAAAGGACATCCTATATATAGAGGAAAACCCTACGTATAGAGTCCTACTTTGATTAGGAGAGAACCCCCTTCAAATTATGAAGATTTTTCAATTTCGGAGTCAATTATACCATCGTGTGGTCGCACGTGGGGTCGCAGGATCCATCGACCACACATCCCAAATCTACGACCACACATCCCAGACTCCGGTGGTCTCACTATTTTGAGGTGTGGTCGACCACACCTGTTTAGGTATGCGACCACACATCTCAATTAGATGATTTATGGTTTGAATTACATACCTAGCATTGTGGTTTCTTTACGCACTTGGTCCGCTTGGTCCGACCATGATAGGAAGACCTGAAACAAGGTGGTAAGAATGGGTTAGTAGGATACGGGTCTTACAACTCCCCCCCCCCCTCCCCCTCTTATATAAATTTCATCCTCGAAATTTACACATACCTTTCGAATCGAAAAGGTGAGGATATTGCTTTCGCATAGCATTTTCTTCTTCCCATGTTATCTCTTCCAGGTTTTTGCTTCTCCATGTAACTTTAACATAGTAAATATCACGGTTGCGTAGACGTTGAACCTTTCGACTGATAATTTTGATTGGTGCTACTTCGAATGTCAAATCATCAGTTAGACCAGGTGGATCCTTTATTAGGACGTGTTTTGGATCTCGGATGTACTTCTTTAGTAATGAGATATGAAATACATCATGCACACTTGACATGGATGGGGGTAGTGCTAACTGATACGCTATCTTCCCATGTCTAGCTAGAACTTCATAAGGTCCAATATACCTGGGGCACAACTTTCCCTTCTATTCAAACTTTTTTAAACCATGTATAGGAGATATTTTCAGAAATACCTTATCACCTATGGTGAATTCGAGATCTCTGCGTCGATTATTTGCATATTGCTTCTGACAATTCTGAGTTATTTGGACTCTTTCCTTTATAATGTCGACCACTCGATAAGTCTCTTCAACAAACTCTGGTCCAAAAATACTCCATTCTCCAACTTCGTTCCAAAATAAAGGAGTTCGAAATTTCCTACCATACAGTGCTTCATAGGGTGACATCTGTATTATAGCTTGATAGCTGTTATTATAAGTGAACTTGATCAATGGTAACTTCTCATCCCATGATCCTTTGAAATCAATGACACAAGTTCGAAGCAAGTCTTCTAAAATCTGAATGGTACGCTCTAACTGTCCATCGGTCTGAGGATGGAATGCAGTACTAAACTTCAACGTTGTACCCATAGCCTTCTGTAATCCTTCTCAAAACCTTGAGGTAAAGCGTGGGTCTCTGTCTAACACGATGCTTTCAGGTACACCATAAAATCTGATAATATTATCAACATGCAGCTTAGCTAACCTCTCTAGGGTATACTAAGGTCGTATAGCTATGAAACGAACTGTCTTAGTCAAATGATCTACAATCACCCAGACCACGTCAACTACTCGGGGAGTCAATGGAAATCCGGTGACGAAGTCCCTAGTGATGCAGTCCTATTTCCATGCTGGTTCTGGTAGTGGCTGCAACAATCCTACAGGTCTTTGCCTTTCAGCCTTTACTTGTTGACAATTTAGGCATTATGATACAATTTTAGCTACATCTTCTTTCATTCCTCTCCACCAATAGAGTTTCTTTAAATCATGGTACATCTTCATGCTTCCATGATGTACCGAATAAGCGGTGTTATGAGCTTCCTTCATTAGTCTGTGTCTAATATCCAAATCTTCATTTTCAGGAATACATACTCTCCCTTTGTATCTTATTACTTTCTCAAAATCCAAAGTGAAGTCAGGGTTAGTCCTACCTTTTTCAAGGTCTTCTTGCACCGTTCTCAGTTAAGGGTCTGATTTAATAGCTGCTTTTACTTCGTCTAATAGATCAGGTACAATCTTCAATGTAGCAAACATGTTTGAGAATAAATGAATAAACCCTTGGGCAATTGATTCATTCAGAATATCAATCATGAACTGCTTTTTATCGTAATTAAATACTCTTCTTGTGACACACACTACAACATTTGCACTAGCTTCTTCTTGGGATTCTGTCATAGCTTTCTTGCTTAGTGCATCAGCAACTACATTAGCTTTTCCTGGATGATACTAGATATCGCAAATATAATCCTTCAGTAATTCCAGCCATCTTCTCTGTCTCATGTTCAACTCCTTCTGATTAAAAAGATGAGTTAGACTCTTATGATCTGATTTAATCTGAAATTTCTCTCCATACAAATAATGTCTCCATACCTTGACAGCATGTACCACCGCTGCTAATTCCAAGTCATGAGTAGGATAGTTCTTCTCATGTGTCTTCAGTTATGTTGAGGCATACACAATTACATGTTCTCCTTGCATAAGCACACATCCTAAACCTAATCCAGACGCATCAGT
The DNA here is from genome assembly GCA_028583415.1 of Protea cynaroides. Lineage (NCBI taxonomy): Eukaryota > Viridiplantae > Streptophyta > Magnoliopsida > Proteales > Proteaceae > Protea > Protea cynaroides. The sequence goes on along the minus strand of CM053273.1, from coordinate 49,360,682 downwards.
GTACAAGGTAAATAGTTGTCTTGGGATCGAAATAGTCAAGATGGGAGCTGATATCAATCTAGCCTTCAATGTTTGAAAACACTCTTCACATTTATCGATCAAATAAACTTTTCTCCTTTCTTTGTCAGACTGGTGAGAGATATGGCAATTCTAGAGTAATCTTCTACGAATCATCGATAATAACCAACTAAACCTAAGAAACTTTTAATTTCGACAACATTCTTAGGTGCTTCCCATTTCACAATGGCTTCAATTTTACTAAGATCCACTTTGATTCCTTCAGCGGATACAACATGGCCTAAGAAAGCGACTTCATTCAGTCAGAATTCACACTTAGTAAATTTGCATAAAGCTTCTCTTTTCTTAGTCACAACAAAGCGGCTCTTAGATTTGTGATATGAGTTTCTTTGTCCTTGGAGTAGACTAGTATGTTGTCAATGAATACAATGACTGATGTATCCAACATATCATGAAATACTTGATTCATGAGTTCCATAAAAGTTGCGGGTGCATTAGTCAATCCAAAAGACATAATTAAAAATTCATAATGTCCATATCTGGTTTCGAATGCTATCTTTAGAATATCACCTTCCTTAATCTTCAACTAATGGTATCTTGACCGAAGATCAATTTTAGAGAACACTTTGGCACCTTGCAATTGAACGAACAAGTCATCGATCCGAGGCAACGGGTATCGATTCTTGATTGTAAGCTTATTCAATTCCTGATAGTCTCTACATAGTCGAACGCTACCGTCCTTTTTCACAAACAATACTGGCGCTTCCCATGGTGATATGTTGGGTCTAATATAACCCTTGTCTAGTAACTCCTATAATTGTACCTTCAGTTCCTTCAGTTCAATAGGAGCCATTCGATAGGGTGCTTTAGATACTGGTGCGGCTCTAGGTATCAGATCTATAACGAACTTTGTCGCTCGGTCAGGTGGTAGTCCTGGTAGTTCTTCAAGAAATACATTCAAAAATTCATGCACAAATTTAATATCCTCCATTCGTGGTGCTTCCTTAGTGAGTCGGCCACTGATACTAAATACCCAATTCCTCCTTTCTCAAGGCATTTTCTAGCCTTTAATGTAGAGAGAATGAGTTTTCATTTACGAAGAAGTTTGGTTCCCGCAAAACTAAACTCTGCTCCTTCCTTGTCTTTAAATGTCAGTTTCTTTTTCACACATAATAGGTTAACGGAGTGTCGAGCTAACCAATCCATTCCCAAGATAACGTCAAAGTTTGTCATCTCGAGTTGGATTTAGGTTGCCTCTAAAATCTTCTCTTCAATAAGAACTAGACATGGTCCATAACCTTTGTCTAGTTCCACTTCTAATCCCATAGGTGTTCGTACAAGCAGTTTACAGTCTAGAGGTCTGAAGGGTAGATTTAACTTCTTTCCAAAAGATACAGATATAAAAGAATGAGTAGCTCCAGGGTCAAAGAGTACTCTAACGGGTAAGCCATTAATAGGTACAATACTTGTGATTTGATTTAATTTAGTTTACATGCTCACACAAGGTAATACAAATTAAAAAGTTTAGGTCATACCTGTGACCACATCAAGCGATGCGGCAACATCCTCAGAAGTAACTGCATAAACTTTTCCTTGTTGTAACTGCTTCCTTGGCTTGGGACACTCTATTAAATAATGTCCTACTTGATCACAGTTGAAGCATTTAACTCCAGCACTACTTTTCTTTTGTTGAGGTTGAGCCATTGGGGTAGTCTTGGCTGCAGCATTTAAGCCTTGAGTACAGAAGGGTTTGAATGTCTTGGTGTTCCCTTCGTTATATGTATTTCCATTAGGCCTTTTAATACCCTTGTTCTGAGCAAAATAACTTTTCCTTTGGCTCGATTCTAGTACTCGAGCAATCTGTACAGCTTCATTATAAATCTTCTTTTCCAATCCCAATACATGCTCACGGATACTTCCCCTAAGTCCCATGATGAACCTTCGGGTTTTGGTATTTTCCTCCTGCATACTAGAGGGAGCAAAGAAAAGCAGTTCTTCATAACACTGTTGATTTATGTCCATAGTCATTTGTCCCTGATACAGACTCAGAAACACTTTTTCCATTTGATCTCTGAAACTCCTTGGAAAATACTTCTCGAACAAAGCTTCCTTATAAATAGCCCATGTCAGTTGGGCATGCTTTGTTAACAGATAACTTTTAGTTGATTCCCACTAGTGGTGTGTGTCACCTTTTAACATAAATGTAGCACATAATATTTTTTTTCTCTTCATTTATAGTCATCATCACGAAATTTCTTTCCATTTCATCGATCCAGTGAGCTAGCCATAAAAGATTTGACTACTTACCTATGAATTCCTTCGACTTCAACTTCAGGAAACGCTCGATCAGTCTGGAATGATCAAGCTGATATTATGCATAAGCTCCATATATAGGCGGCTGGTACTGATAGTTACCTTGGTTGTACCCGCCTTGCGGTGCTTTAGAATTTGGCACTTGGCCTTATACTGCTGGTGTTTGCGGTGCTTGGGGTACAGTGTTGCTACCACCAGGTGTCGTACTAGCTTGTCCTGTAGGTAGAGATGTTGTGTTTACAACTGGAAAAGCAATTCCCATAGCAGCGTGCTTGTTGGCTTGCATTTGCTGTATATAATGCATTTGTTGTGCCAAATTCATCACCGTTGTAGCCAAATCCATAGGTGGTGCAAGTAAGTTGGTTGGGTTGGCTTGGGTGTGCACATTCTGAGGCACAGCAGGTTGAGTTCCAATATTTTCTTCCTGTCCTTGCTGACCTTCATTGTTATTGGTTTCCATAGGTGGTGGAGATGGGTTAACATTCTATCTCCTTCTACTTATTACTCTATGGCCATCCATTTCCTATTTTTGAAGTTGGTAGTGTCTGAAAATCAAGGAAACATATGAAGCAAGCATAATATATGTTAATCTCATGTTAATTTCCAATTAAACAAGGCAAGGTTTCAATTTTTAAAGTCATTCAGTTAAAACATGGCATTTTCATCGTGGGGTCCATCGTGGGGACGCACTACATGTGACCACAGGGTTGCGACCACACGAGCCCTGTCAGCTCACCGAGAGCCTATGGTCGATCGTGGGGTCTCATTTTTTGTCGAATTCTATGACCACACGACACCAAATCAGGTTTTTAAATTCTGATTTCGAGCCATTTTCTTATTTTCACTTTTGTCTTCTACTATTCACAACTCAACTCGCCACCACTGAGTTGCTACAGTGTCAACCGTATGAATTTGGTGATTCTTTCATCGATCTACGACCTACATTCCGTTCCTCCAGGTACGTTCCCTACTCTTTCTCCTTTTAAAGCTTTTATACCTAGGTTTTGCTCATTTATAGGGTTTTCTTCAAATTAATATTTTTCTAATCGTAAAAATTTGATTTTTATTAGGGGTTATTGCTATTGGCCACCCAAAGGATAAAATCCCTCAAGAAAATTAGAGTTTCATCGGTTAGTTTAATAGAAACTTGAAAATTCCCATTTTTGACATAAATTTTGGGGTTTTTCCCCAATTGTCAAAATTTCTTCAAATTCGACCTACCTAGTTTAAATTTCTGATTGTATGAGCCTTGCATGATGGTTTAGGCCTATGTAAGTCCTCCTACCCAATGGTTGGGTGAAAAGTGAGGCTTTTGGCCAATCACGCTGTCATATTTCCAAAATTTTGAATTTTTACTATATTTGATATGTTGCTTGTTGGTCTATGGTCTTGCAGACAACATGGGTCGCACTAAAGTCCCTAGAGTTCATGATCCCCATCACTTCAGGTCCATTGAAACAGAGGCACAGTATCCCTAGTACTAGCGCAAGAAGGTGGAAGGGGGTCATTGTGTCAACTTGGCCAGCCTAGCCCTATTTGATGTGGAGGGATATTTTGGTGATATGGGCTGGCTCCCTGTGATTCTGTATGAAGGTTGCACCTGTCCTGAGTTGGTGAAATAGTTTTACTGTAATTTACAGGTGGAGGGTTACCTAGAGGATATAAATAGGGGCAGAGAGCTCAGGATCACCAGTTTAGTTAAAGGGGTAGAGGTCTCATTTAACTACAAGGAGTTGGCTGATATCCTTAGTATCTCAAATGACTGTCCCTTGGTATACTGCCCACCCAAGGAACCCCTGTTCCTATAAAGCGAATACACACAGAAATAGATAACCAGATTCTTCAGGATGATCACTGGTAGATGAAAGCAATTAACCTACATCCAAAGCCCCGAGTTTATTGCAAGATCATTCAGCACAATCTGATTCCCCAGAGTGGACACTATGAGAAGGTTTCACAATTGACCCCGTACCTTCTGTACTGCATCGGTACTAGGCAGCCTATCTGCCTCCCTTATATCATCATCAGGACTATGTACTGTGCCACGATGCCTGGTCTGGTGGGTAACCTACCCTATAGGCGTTTGATCACTACTCTACTCACTCCCTTGCAGTTAGACTTGGTCAATGAGAGGATTCACGAGGACACTTTTTCGACTGACCTTGACTGGGAGGCCATCTGTAGGATGGGAATGCGAGATGTGCAGGTCAGTGACGAGGAGAGAAACGCTCTGAGATGTCCTCTCACTAGGGTAGCAGTAGCAGATGCAGAGGCAGCAACAGCAGCAGCAGCAAAGGTAGCAGCAGAGGCATATGAGAGTGATTATGATGAGGATGATGATCGGATGTATATGGATGTGGATGCCATAGCTTCTCCATCACCACAGCATTCTACTGGAGCTGGCCCTTCTCGGACTCCTTTTTACTTAGCTAGTCCTTCGCACCCACCACCAGAAGACATGATGGGGCTGCTACATGATATTCGGGAGGCTCAACATACCACGGATCAGAGGGTAGCACATCTGGCGACTAGTCTCCAGGTGACCCAGACTCAGGTAGCCTGGCTTGCTAGAGTATATGCTGAGGACTATGACCGAGATCGTGAGGCACCTCCTCCTCCAGCACCCCCAGCTTCATGATACCGTTTATTTATTTCTTTTTCCTTTTATACTACAGAGTAACTGTCTAGGTTATGGACCGTACTCTGATTTGGATGTATCTTTTTCTTATTCTATATATATATATAATTGATTTCCCATTTACATACGTGCATTATTCTCTTTCTTAGTTTATGTCTCATACAATACAGTGCTTATGGGGTGTTCTTATTACAACTTTTAATTTTTATCCTAACTCAGTTCACGACCCTTGTGGTAATATTTTGGTTTAATAGAGCAGAGCCTGAGAGCTCTGAAACCAAGTTGTCACACCTAATTCTGAACCGACCAGAATGGTGTGATGAACCATCCATAGACCAACGGTTCAACCAAGATCTCGTATAGGCCATGCCCATTCGATTAAACCAGATATATTCCATAAGCAAAATCTAAGTAAATAAACTATACGGAAGTCTTTAATACTAATGAACTGAGTATCTGACAGTGATAGCATAATTAAGTATCCAATTTCTCCAATATACCTCAAGACATAAAATAAAGTAAAATAATCAATTACATGTTCTCATAACTAAACAACTAAGCTAATAAAAAACACATGAGTTGCACTCGCATGACAAATCATGCGCATCTTCTTCAACTTCTATGTCCATCGCAGCAACGTGCCCATACGCCGATGCATTCATATATTCTTCAACAGTAGGACCTGTATCAAGAACTAAAAATATTCAACGTCAAAAGGAAGAGCACACATCATGGCTCAGTGAGCAAACAAAACAATGCAACAAACATATGCATGCATTCAGTTCATATCTTTGGTCTGGTTTTTAAGTTACAATGTGATATAGAAAGGTTTGGTGGCTGCCGCACCTCTATTTACGAGTGCGTGAATCCGCCCAAAGGATTAAACACCATTGTCGTCCCACGTGCACCCACCATGGAATAAAGATAGCGCTAAAGTGTCCAGATCAAACACCACCAACACTTCCCCTGATGCCCTAACCATACCAACACGTAAGCCCCTATTGGCGAGGGCTTGCAAACTGGGCTCGCAACTAACCAATCCTAATGCCAAACAGTGTATCCAAGGCCTCACCCCAGCATCCCTCAATACATCCATAGAGATAGAGCTAAGGCCCCCCGGCAGAGTCAGAGACTACAAGGTCCGAAACCACCTCCCCTGATGCCTTACGACGTAATAGTTTTGCTAAGGTAATGGTGATACGACGATATTAGTGGGCAAGACTTGAGTAAAGATAGAGCTAGAGTCTGGTAACGAGGTCAAAAACCACCAAGCCACGTCCTCCCCCTGATGCTCCACTCGCATTCAACACACCAACCACATACATACATTCACATGCCTATTCATAGCATCATCATCATCATCATGTTATAAATAAATGAAATTAAATATGCATGAACAGTAATAGCAGGAATATTGGATGACATGTAAGATGTACATTACAAGCATATAAGCATAGAATCAATCATGGCATCGGACTCAATAAAGTAAATAGTTTATTAATATCCATTTAGTTTAGGTCTTGTTCCCTCACTTTTGATCGAAGGTTGTTCATCTTTCAAGCTTTATAAATCACTTTTGGACCACTTGAAAACCTAATAAATTTATGGATTCTAAGTTATAGTTCATATTCATTAATTACAGTGTTTAAATGTCCCATCTGGAATCAATCAGACCTCTAGAAACTGAGTGGTCGTAGGTATGGCTGCACCTGTGGTCTCAGTTTCTGTCACCATAGGTGTGTGGTAGATACGTGTGGTCACATATCATGCGACCACACACATGCGACCACACCCTCCCTGGAAACTTCCCTAGGGCATGTGGTCGACATATGTGCCTCGTGTGGTCGACCATAGCTGCGACCACACGAGTGTTTGGTTGACTTTCCTTCTCAGTCTAATCCTTTTATGATTTGATTCCTTGAAATATCATTGGGTACTTCCTATAATTGATCTATGACCTTAATTTCATTTTTTTCACAATCATCTACTCCAACCTACTCTTCATGGATTTCTTTTGAGTTTTCGTCTATGGGTCTCATGGTTAAGATCCTACTTTGAACCAATACTTCCTCCATGATCTATTCTAAGCATTCAACTAATGTAGGAGATATTTTCATACCTCTTAGTCTTCTTCTTCAATTCTCCTTCTATTCCTCCTCCTCTCTTTCTCTCTTTTTTAGTTTAAGTTCTAAAAGAATGAAAGAGGCTAAGGGATGTCTTATATATAGAGGAAAACCCTCCGTATAGAGTCCTACTTTGATTAGGAAAGAACCCCCTTCAGATTAGGAAGGTTTTTTAATTTCAAAGTCAATTATACCATCGTGTGGTCGCATGTGGGGTCGCAGGATCCGTCGACCATGCGTCCCAAATCTACGACGACACGTCCCAAACTCCTGTGGTCTCACTATTTTGAGGTGTGGTCGACCACACCTTTTTAGGTATGCGACCACACATCTCAATTAGATGATTTATGGTTTGAATTACATACCTAGCCTTATGGTTTCTTTACGCACTTGGTCTGCTTGGTCCGACCATGATAGGAAGACATAATATAAGGTGGTAAGATCAGGATAGTACAATACGGGTCTTACACCTTTGACATGTGTATTTGTTCAAAATATCTGATTTCCATGCTTGATCTGTTGATATTGCTATATTTAAATGATGTATGTTTGTATTGTTGGCAATAACTTAATTTTTACAACACCTTAGTCCAACTGCCATGCATGTATACTCCTAGAAGACATATTAGGCGTGGGGACGTGGATGTAGGAACCCACATTCATAGGGAGGGTAAAAATGAAAAATGATAAAAATCATAATCAAGAATCATGAAGCCTAGCCCAACATTCCAAATCAAGGTTTTAGATCAAGGGTAGTTTTAAGACGATCCTTGTCCCTCAGCCTATTCCCCTAAGGTATAGGGACCTAGATAGGTGTGATGTGAATCCAGCTATAGAGCATCTAGGATCATCACTCTGCCATATAAGCACACATTCTTGGACTCACTCAATGAATTGAATCCATTTCGAACTACGTGGATCCTGATTCTTAGGGCAGCACCCTAAGATACGTAAGCAGTTTGGAGAGATTCCCAAACATGGACTCATATCCTTGCTCCTTGAGAGTATCATATCCTTGCTCCTTGAGAGTATCATATCATTTGCTCCTTGAGAGTATCATATCCTTTGCTCCTTAAGAATATCATATCCTTGCTCCTTAAGAGTATCATATCTTTGCTCTTTGAGAGTATCATATCCTTTGCTCCTTGAGAGTATCATATCCTTGCTCCTTGAGAGTATCATATCCTTACTCGTTGAGAGTATCAAAATCCTTTGCTCCTTGAGAGTATTTAACTCCTTGCTCCGTGAGAGTATTTACCCCTTGATCCTTAAGAGTATCAAGCCCTTTGCTCCTTGAGAGTCAAACCCCTTGCTCCTTGAGAGTATTAAACCCTTGCTCCTTGAGAGTATCAAATCCCTTGCTCCTTGAGAGTATTAAACCCCTTGCTCCTTGAGAGTATTTACCCCTTGCTCCTTGAGAGTATCAAGCCCTTTGCTCCTTGAGAGTATTAAAGCCCTTGCTCCTTGAGAGTATCCTCCTTGAGAGTATTTACCTCTTTGCTCCTTGAGAGTATCTATCTATCAAACCATTGCTCCTTGAGAGTATTTGTCTCTCTTTACTCCTTGAGAGTATTAACCCATCAAACAAAGAACTATGTTGTACCTGATTTTCAGGACCTTTGAAATACGTAGGCAACTTGGAAGACTCTCCAAGTATGGTATCACATCATAGTATCCTTAGGTCCTCCACATCCATATCCATACCCATACTATATCCGTATTCACTTTGATCCACATAGACTATCTCTAGATTTAATCTTAGTCATCTATCAAGCATAAACTTCAACTTGAACAATTGAATCTAATGAAGCTTAAGCATAAATCACATCCATAAATCTTAATCACATTCCGTTCAAACTACATTATGGACTTGATTTCAAGGATTGGAATACCTAGGCAATCATGGGATGGATGTCTCAGATTCAATCCATTATTGAATCATCTTCGATTTGATGTACTGTATATTATTTTGTTTATTTTCTGAACATGTTTGGCTGAACCTAGGTTAGAAGAATTTAGCAACTTGGTATATGATCCCCCATGAGCCATAGTTATCATCTATTGACCATGAATAGTCAGAACCATAGAGTTTAAGGAAAGTAGAATCACATAGGAGGCTTATTTTTGGATTAGACAGTTTTGGGTGCCTAATACTTCCCACTAGACTCCAGCTCAATCTCTATATCAGAGTGAGTGATGTGGGGTGATAGTAGTGTGTGATCCATTTTCTGAAGATGAAGCCTCAAACATTTTCAGCAAAGGATCAAATCTATTGTGGCCATATAACTAGATAGGTTTATATAGGATGCGGTGCATTATTGACTTACTCTTATGATTATAGAGGATGCACATACCTGATTTTAAATTCTCGTATCTTGACAGGATACCTTCTTAATTCAACCTATCAATTGGAGTTATAGATATTATTTCTTTAGTATTAGTCCTGATTATACCAATTTGAGCCACTCTCATGATCGACAACATGAACAGAGAAATGAATTAAATGAACAGTTAAATGTTTAATCATGTTGAGCATACATCTTTTCGATTTATACCTGATTTATTGATGTACCAAAACTTTCTCCAGATTTACTCCTGTAGTGCCTCGACCAATGGCATTATATACTCGATAGAACCTATAACCATGAGATTAAGAGCTGTGGAATCTCTATTTCCATGTATTCAGACTACCGTGCAACTTAACGACCTTTGGATGACGGTTAGATTACCATAGATTTTCTCCTGATCCTTTAAACCTAAGTTCATTAGATAAAACAAGTGTCCTTCATCATACAGAATTCGAAAGAAGAAAATGAATTACTTTTGGACAAATATTCTGATTCTTATATTTCTCGACATCCATTGATAAGATGTTTAGTTAATAAGGAATTACTGAAAAGAAGATGATTGAATTCAAAATAATCTATATAGCTAAGAAACCTCAGACGAAGTAGAGAATCTATTTCAAGATTGCTAGAAAGATGGATATGAGTCATGTCTATAAAAGAGTGCATGAGTAAGAAAGTAAGTAACAATCACAAGATATTTTTCGAGGTATATGAAAGAGAGATCAGGGTAGAACAACAATGATAAAGAAGGTGTAAGCTAATGAGATTTTTGGGATATGAGATTATTGGCATTAGTCTTTGAAAAACCATAACAGATTAAGGAGCTAGATGTGCTCTTAAGACCTTTATACCATTTACTAATTCAAGCCGTTTTGGTCTAGATGTTATATTAGATGACTGTTATGAACAATGTTCGAATCATATGGATGGAAAAAATTTAGATGCAACCTAAATCGACTTTAGATGGCATACTTTGACGTCATCTTGGGAATAGACTGGTTGTCTCAACACTCTATAAAGTTATTATGTGCATAGAAGAGGTTATCATTCAAGAATAAAGATGGCATGTTGCCTAAGAAGCGAAAGTTGATCCTCTCTATGCTAAAGGCGAAGAGATGCTTTGAAGAGAAAGGAGTTAGATATATGGTATTTGTGATGGATGTTATTAAAGAAGTACCACAGAAGGAAGATATTGATGTGATGCATAAATTCCCTGATGTGTTTCCAGGAGACTTACTTGGGTTGTTACCTGATTGTGCAATCGAGTTCATTATCGACTTGTTATCAGGGATGGCACATGTATCAAAGGCACCCTATAGAATAGCTCTTATAGAATTGAAGGAACTGAAGACTCAACTACAAGAGTTATTAGACTAAGGTCCTAATAGGCTAAGTATTGCATCATAGGGAGTGCCAATGCAATTCGTGAAGAAGAAGGATGGTAGTGTCAAATTATGTATAGACTACCGAGAACTAAACAAGCTCATGATCAAGAATCGATATCTACTACCTCGGATCTATGACTTGTTAATCAGCTACAAGGAGCAAAGGTATTTCCTAAGATTGACCTTGGATGGAGTATCATCAAATGAAGAATTTAGACAGCGATATCTCGAAGACAGCTTTTAGAATCGGGATTGGGCATTATGAGTTCTCGATTATGTCGTTTGGATTAACCAATGCCCTTACATCTTTTATGGAGTTGATGAACTGGGTGTTTCATGACATGTTGGATACATCGATTTCATAGATGATATTTTGGTTTATTCCAAGAATGAAGCAACTCATACAACGGATCTTAGAGCAGCCTTACAACTGCTGGAAAGGGAGAAGCTTTATTCAAGAAGTGTGAGTTTTGGTTGAACGAGGTGATTTTCTTGGGTCACGTAGTATAATCAGAAGGGATTAAAGTGGACCCCAGTAAGATAGAAGTAATCGTAAGATGAAAAGCGCCTAAGAACATTGCAGAGATCAGAAGTTCTTAATCAGAAGGGATTAAAGTGGACCCCAGTAAGATAGAAGTAATCGTAAGATGAAAAGCGCTTAAGAACATTGCAGAGATCCGAAGTTCTTAGGTTTAACTAGTTATTATAGACGATTCATAAAGGACTACTCTAGGATCACAATACCTCTTACCAAGCTAACCTGGAAGGCAGAGGAGTTTATTTGGACTGACAAGTGTGAAGAATGTTTCCAAACTCTAAAATCAAGGTTGATATCAGCTCTCATCTTGATTGTTCTGGTACCAAGGGAACCTTTTACCCTATACATTGAAGCTTTCGGATTGGATTTAGGATGCAGGTTGATGCAAGGTAAATAAGTGATTGCATATGCTTCAAGAAAAGTGAAGGAGCATGAGAAGAGTTACCCTACTCATGACATGGAATTACCGGTGATGAATTATGTAATCAAGACTTGGAGACATTATCTATACGGAGAAGAATTTTAGATTAAATGGGAACACAAGAGTTTTATTTATCTCTTCACCAGAAAGAGTTAAACATGAGATAGAGAAGATGGTTATAACACTTGAAGGATTAAGATTGCGATATTCAGTGTCACTCGAGTAAGGCTAATGTAGTAGCTGAGGCCTTAAGCAAAAAGAGAATTATGAAGTCTGAGGAAGGACCCAGTATAAATGTTGCATCATGTTTCACAACAACAGATTCAGATTTGGAAGAAGAGTAACATATAATAAAAACTCATAATGATCCAATTGAGCGAGAACTTGTGGATGAACTTATGGAGCAATAGTTCTTCGATTGCGCTTGTGGCATTAAAGATCATCTCTGGATTGATGGATGAAGTAAAAGTAGTAATTTTGTTAGATCCGTATATAAGAATGGTGCAAGAAGATTTAGAGAAAGAAAAACCTAACCCTGACTTACTTTGGATGTGGAGATGGTACTCAGATACAGAGGTAGATTCTGAATACTTGAAGGTAAAGACTCTGATATCATGAAGAGGATAATGATAAGAGCCCATTGTACTCTATATTCAGGACATCCTGGAGTACCAATATGTATCATGACCTGAAGAGATTCTACTGGTAAAGAGAAATGATAACAGATGTGGCTTAGTGCGTGTTCCAGTGTTGAATTATCAGCAAGTAAAGGCTAAAAGACAAAGACCGACATGGCTTACTACAACCACTATCGGAGCCAGTCTGGAAGTGAAACTGCATTACAATGAACTATGTCACCGATTTGCCACTGACTCCCAGATCGATTGACGCAGTTTGGGTGATTGTTGATCGCCTTATGAAGAAAGCTCATTCCATTGCTATACGACCTAGGTGTGCTTTGGAGCGGCTAACTAAGCTATATGTGGATAATATTGCTAGATTAAATGGTATGCCTGAGAGCATAGTATCGGTCAGAGGCTCATGCTTTATCTCAAAGTTTTGGGAGGATCTATAGAAAAAAAAATGGGAACGAAGTTGAAGTTTAGTACCGCATTTTACCTTAAACTGACAGACAATTGGAGTAGACTATACAGATCTTAAGAGATATGCCCCGAGCTTGTAAAATTAATTTCAAGGGGCTTGAGTTGAAAAGTTACCAAGGATTGAATTTGTTATCAAATTACCATGTAGAGGTCACCTATGAAGCATGGTACGGTAGAAATGTCAAATTATTTTGTTTTGGAATGAAGTCAGAGAATAAGGAATTGTAAGACCTGAGTCTGTTGAAGAAACCTATCGAGTGGCAGACAAGATCAAAGAAAAGGGCCAAGATAGCTCAAGTTTGTTAGAAAAGACACCAAGACCTCGAGTTCGCCATAAGTGACAAAGTGTTCATAAAGATATCACTTATGTATGGTTTGGAACGATTAGACAAGAAGGGAAAGTTGTATCCTCTATATGTTTTGGACCTCATAAAATTTTGGAGAGACGTTGAAAAGTTACATATCAACTAGCGTTACCGTTGTCTATGTCTAGTGTGCATGACGTATTTCGCGTGTCCCTATTGAGGAAGTACATTGGAGATCCATATCAAAGGTATTAACCACGGATCCACTGGATTAGATAGAAGATTTAACTATTAAAGTGGTATCAGCCTAGTTCACTGGTTGAAAGGTACAACATCTCTAAAACTGGGATAATTATTATATGAAGGTAACCTGGCGAAGACAAGACGTGGAGAAGAATACATGGCAAAAGGAAGAAGTAATGCGGAAATAGTATTCCCACCTATTCAACTCGGAAGGTAAATCTAAATTTGGAGGACGAAATTTCTTTTGAGGGTGGGGGAGTTGTGAGATCCGTACGTGCAAATTTCGAGGATGAAATTACTTTTAAGGGTGGTGGGGTTGTGAGACCCGCATGCCACGAACCTGGTTTAACCTTACGTTCTCGTGTCGTGACCGGTCTTTCCATCATAATCAGCTCAAGTGAACAAATTGTATGAAGAAACCACAAGATATGGTTAGCGATGAGTCAAATTTAGTTGGTGTGGTTGACCATTTAAGATCGTAAGGAAGAAACCATTCAAAAAATAAAAATCAAAAAATTTTGATCGTGTGGTAGCAATTTCGAGGGGTGTGGTTGATGGTGTGGTTGATGGTGTGGTCGACCACACATAAGACCACACGACGTGTGGTCGCATATTTTTTACATGTGGTCAATGGATTCTACGACCCCACGTGCGACCACACGATGCTGAATAGACTCCGTGTTTAGGAAACTTTCCTAATTTGAGGGGGACTCTTTCCTACTTAAAGTGGGACTCTATATGGAGGTTTTCCTCTATATAAGGGATGTTCCTTAGCCTCTCTCACTCTTTTAGAACTCAAATTGAAACCCTAAACGTAAGAAAGAAAGAGAAAGGAAGAAAAGGGGAAGAAAGAGATTTAGAGAAGAAACTTGGAGAAAAAGGTTTTGAAGAGAAAAGTTCTATCTCCCTACAGCAAGCTTAAGGTATGGACTTGACTCTGTAGGCTAGATCAGATAGGATAGGTTCCTTTTATCAAGTTGATGTGTTGAATATAATGTAACGATTTCAGTTATGGAATTTCTAATGAAAACCATGAGAAAATAGATTAGGGATAATGGTTAATGAGAAACTGTAAATAATGGCCATAGGATAATCATACGATGAACCCAAGTGATGAGCCAAGGAATCGACTCAGGAAGAATTCGGATTGAAGATGAAAAATTGACCAAACATCATGTGGTCGCAGCCTATGGTCGACCACAGGGTGACCAAAGGATTGACCACAGCTATTCGGGAAGTTCCCAGGAAAGGTGTGGTCACATGGTGTGGTCGTATAAAATGCGACCACAGGGGTCGACCACACAGTGTGTGGTCTCATATATTGCGACCACAGGTTTGAACACACGTGCTACCACACGATAATAGCAAGCATATTTTGAAACCAAACAAGATATTTGACTACTGTAACTTGGTAAACTTGAACCCTAACTTAAATACATTAATTGTTTAGGTTCCTAATAGATTCAAAGTGACTTCCAAAGCTTGGGAGAGGAACAAACATCGATCAAAGGTGAGGGAATAAGACCTAAACTAATTGGCTAATAATAAACTGGTTTACTTATTGAGTCCAATGCCATGAATGATTCTATACTTGTATGTTTGTAATGTGCATTTCACATGTCATCCAATATTTCTGCTATTACTGCTCATGCATATTTAATTCTGTTTATTTATAACATGATGATGATGATGATGATGATGTTAGGAATAGGCATGTGAATGTATGTGTGTGGTTAGTGTGCTTGATGCGAGTGGAGCATCAGGGGGAGGACGTGACACTGTGGTTCATCCTGGTCACCAAACTCTAGCTCTATCTCTACCCATGTCATGCCCACTAACATCGTCGTATCGGCATTACCTTAGTAGAACTATTACGTCGTAGGGCATCAGGGGAGGTGGTCTCGGCCCGTGTAGTATCTGACTCTACTGGGAGGCCTTAGCTCTATCTCTATGGACATATTGAGAGATGCTGGGGTGAGGCCTTGGATATACTGTTTGGCATTAGGATTGGCCAGTTGTGAGCCCAATTTGCAAGCCCTCCCCAATAGGGACTTACGTGTTAGTATGGGTAGGGCATCAGGGAATGTGTTATGCGGTGTTTAATCCGGGTACTTTAGCTCTATCTCTATTCCATGATGGGTGCATGTGGGACAGCAATGGTGTTTGATCCATTGGGCTGCTTCACATACTCGTGTACAGAGGTGCGACGGCCACCAAACCTTTCTAGCATATTGCAAACTTAAAAACCAGACCAAAGATATGAATTGAATGCATGCATATGTTTGTTGCATTGTTTTGTTTTCTCACTGAGCTCAAGTTGGATAGCTGACCCTCACGCACGCAATTTATTTTAGTTTCTAATGTTGCAGGTATTATGGTTGAAGATTATGTCGACACGCCAACATATGAACAGGTGGCGGCTATGGATGAGAAACCTGTGGAGGACTATTATGATTCGTTAAGTGAGCGTTTCTGTCACACCCCAATTCTGCACTGTTCAGAATGGTGTGATGAACCGTTAAATAACCAACGGTTCAACCAGGATCTCGAATAAACTATCCCCGTGTTATCCAAACTCCCACACGTCCATAATCATAATCAGAGTAATACACAATAGCGGAAAGTTTATAAATATATGAACTGAGAACTAAGATGATACCATTAATTAAATAGTAAATTATTCTGTTTCCAACTGAGACATACTTATGTAAATATCAAATACAAGTCATTATAAATCCAAAGAAACCTATAAAATAGCTAATCAAATACACATGAGTCACACTCGCAGGAGGGGTCGTGTGTATCGTCTTCAGCTCCAGCTTTCATTGCTGCTATATTCCCGTACGCAGACGCATTCATATAATCTTCGACTGTGTAACCTGCATCATCAACTAAAAATATTCGACGTCGAGGGGTGAGCACACAACACGGCTCAGTGAGTAGCCAAAACAATGCAACAATACATATGCATGAAAAAAATCAATTTATATCTTTAGTCTGGTTTATAGTTTGCAATGCGCAATAGAAAGGTTGGGTGGTCAAAGGTTAACGTTTATTGACACCGCCTCTATACACAGGGTGTGGAAGCCCGCCCGAAGGTTAATGTTTATCGTCGTCCCCATCCACCCTACCATAACATTATACAACAAAGGTTAACGTTTATTGCTATATAATGCTATACCAATACGTAAGCCCCTATTAGCGAGGGCTTGCAAACTGGGCTCGCTACTAACCAATCCTAATGCCAAACAGTGTATCCAAGGCCTCACCCCAGCATCCCTCAGAATGCCCATAGAGATAAAGCTAAGGCCCCCCGGTAGAGTCAGAGACTACAAGGACCGAGACCACCTCCCCTGATACTCTACGACATAATAGTTCTGCTAAGGTAATGGCGATACGACGATGTCAATGCACAAGACTTGAGTTAGAGATAGAGCTAAAGTGCTATGACCCGCCAAAGGTTAACGTTTATTGACATTCTCATCACACCTCCCCTGATACTCGCTCGCATCAAGTACATCAACCACACACATACAAGCACATGCATATTCCTATCATCATCATCATCATCATGTTATAAACAATAAAGTAAATATGCATGAACAAGTAATAGAAATATTGGATGGCATGTTGTATGCACATTACAAACATATTCGCATAGAATCAAACATAGCATAGTACTCAAGAAATAGAAAATAGTTTATTATTAACCAATTTAGTTTGGAGTTAAGGTTCCTCACCTTAGCTTGCTAAAAGATACTTTTCCAAGCTTTAGAATCACCGTTATAACGTTATTATATTGCTAGCAAACCTAACAAAGTCGATAGAATTTAATTAGAATTAATTCAAAATTTAAAACCATTCTGTCAACTGAGGGTCGATGCTAGGGTCGATGGGTCTATCGACCCTCCCCTCTTTCTGGACTTCCCGAATGCTGAGGGTCGATGGTCAGAAACACCTGGGGTCGGATGGTCTATCGACCCTCGGTGCGACCCTCGATGCACTCTGGTCCAATTTCCACTTTTAAATCCACTCTTCGTGTTTGGGGTCCTATGGCTTGCTTCCTACATTCATTCAACAGTCATTCCATGGTCTAGAACCATGTATAATCCATCTAAATAGTTTTCGTGCATCCTCCTATGGTTTTCCATGAAAACCTAACCATGGATGGATGGTTTGGGTCTCTCCGAGATCACATTCTCATCAATAACTACCCTAAGGTCTGTAGGAACTCATAGAATTAGTATCCATACCTGAGAAGATTAATCTTTCTCTGTAACTCTTCTCCTTTTTGCTAAGTCTTCCTCCTTGTCCCCTTTCTTTCTCTTTTCCTTTTCCTCTCTTTCTCTCAATTCAATTAGGGTTGTGAAAGGAGTGAAAGTGGCTTAGGGACGTCCTTTAAATAGACTAGGAACATCCTAAATAAGTCCCATTGAGATTTGGAAAGAATCCCAATCGAAAAATATAGAAATTTCCTAATTTCTATATTCATCAGAAACCAAGGGTCGATGGGAGGGTCGATGATCCCGTCGACCCTAGGGTCTTAAGCTGTCCGACCCTCCCTTAAAATCTGAGGGTCTGACATTCTATTTTTGGGAGGTCCGACCCTACTTGGCTGGGTATGCGACCCTCCCCTAAAATTAAGTGTTTTTGGGTCGATTTTATACCTGGGATCTCGATCTCCATCACTCCCTTGGTCCACTTGACTCGACCATGATGGGTAAACCTGATTCAAGGTGGTAAGACCGGGTTAGTTTGACACGGGTCTTACAGTTTCAACTATGGATGCGCTTAGTGTTTGTTGAGGAATTCTACCACACTGTCAATAGAACCACGACACGTATGACTCAACCAACAAGCCACGTAGATGTTCCCGATTGGACATAAGAAAGCATCTTCACAAACTCAAACAAAGGAGCAAAGGGAAAATGCGGTATTAAAGGAAAATGCACTACTCACTATAAATAGGGCAAAACCTGAGAATTCAGGTACGAGAACATTTATTACTCATTACTCATCCATGGGATTCTCGCTCTGACACCTGGGACGGAGAATCTCACACCTACCGCACTTATACTTAAATATTGTTGTGGGCTCTACACCAAGCCCATCAACTGTTCACAGAGCCCTAATTTTGGCATCGGAGTGGACACGAGGCCACAGGCCCACCTCCTCCCCTTGTCTTTGCTTGTCTTGCAGGTCCAATCAGCTTGGTGGGCCTACGGGACGGATCAGGGCCGAAACAGTTTGGCGCCCACCGTGGGGCCTGTTTGAGGTTTGACGTCAACAGATAAAAGCCAGAGAGGAATCTTGAGCTATGAGCCCGAGAAGAACCCAAAGCCATATGGTCAATCCCAACCCCCCTCTGATTGACCAACGTACGAACCCTGAAGATGGAGATAGGTCGGAACCAAGACCTAACAGAGATAGAGGAAAGCGAGTGGCTGAGCAAGTACCCTCGCATGAGGCATTCGTCACATACGAGCAATTTGAGACCGTGGCACAACAACTCGCGGTGCTAACCAAATTTGTGCAAGGGTTACAGCTGTAAGACCCGTATCAAACTAACCCGGTCTTACCACCTTGAACTCTACCCATCATGGATGAGCCAAATGGACCAAGTGCGTGAAGGAGATCACGATCCCAGGTATTAAACTGACCCAAAAATACTTAAATTAAGGGGAGGGTCGCATACCCAGCAAGGGAGGGTTGGACCCCCCCCCCCCAAGATAGAAGTCAGACCCCCAGTTTTACATGGGGGGTCAGACACTTCAGGAACCAGGGGTCGACGGGATCTCCGACCCCCCCTATCGACCCCCGGTACTCGGTAAATCTGAAAATTAGGAAAGTTTCCTAATTTCGATGGGATTCCTTACAAATCTCAATGGGACTTATTTTAGGAGTTTCTACTCTATAAATAGGACGTCCCTAAGCCTCTTTTACTCCTTTTACAACCCTAATTGAATTGAGAGAAAGAGAAGAGAAGGAAGAGAAGGAAAAGAGAAGGAAAGAAGAGAAGAAGGCCAAGGGAGCAGAGTTGCAGAGAATGAGTATTCTTCTCAGGTATGGATACTAATTCCATGAATTGCTAAAGACCTTAGAATAGATAATGCAAAGAGTATGATCTCGGAGAAACCCAAACCATCAACCTATGGTTAGGTTTTCATGGAAAACCATGGGGAAAAATCATGAAAGCCATATAGGTGGTAGAATCATGGTTCTAGACCATAGAACAAGTGTAGAATGGATTATAGGAACAAGCCATAGGACCCCAAACACGAAGAATGGATTGAAGGAAGAAAATCGACCAAAACCCACAGGTGGTCGCATGGGGGGTCGATGGCCAATCGACCCTACCAGACCCTGAGCATCGACCCCCAGTATTCGGGAAGTCCAGAATAGGGGTGGTCGCACCCAGGGTCGATCATTACTCCAACCCTACCTTCGACCCCCTGTTAACAGAATTGTTTTTAAATTCAGAATTAATTCTAATTAAATTCTATCGACTTTGTTAGGTCTTCTAGCAATATAATAACAAATAAAGGAGATCTTAAAGCTTGTAAGAGGATCTATTAGCAAGCTAAGGTGAGGAAACATAACTCTAAATTAATTGGTTAATAACAAACTGTTTTCTCTTTTCTTGAGTCCAATGCCATGCTTGATCCTATGTGAATATGTTTGTAATGTTCATACAACATGTCATCCAATATTTCTATTATTTGTTCATGCATATTTACTTTATTGTTTATAACATGATGATGATGATGATGATAGGAATAGGCATGTGAATGTATGTGTGTGGTTGGTGTACTTGATGCGAGCGAGTATCAGGGGAGGTGTGATGGGAACATCAATAAACGTTAACCTTTGGCGGATCTCAGCACTTTAGCTCTATCTCTAACTCAAGTCTTGTGCATTAGCATCGTCGTATTGCCATTACTTTAGCAGAACTATTACGTCGTAGAGTATCAGGGGAGGTGGTCTCGGTCCTTGTAGTCTCTGACTCTATCGGGGGGGGCCTTAGCTCTATCCCTATGGACGTTCTGAGGGATGCTGGGGTGAGGCCTTGGATACACTGTTTGGTATTAGGATTGATTAGTTGCGAGCCCAGTTTGCAAGCCCTCGCCAGTAAGGGCTTACGTATTGGTATGGCACTGTACAGCAATAAACGTTAACCTTTGTTGTACAATGTTATGGTAGGATGGATGGGGACGACAATAAACGTTAACCTTTGGGCGGACTTCCACACCTGTGTATAGAGGCGGGGTCAACAAACGTTAACCTTTGACCACCCAACCTTTCTATTGCGCATTGCAAACTTTAAACCAGACCAAAGATATGAATTGACTGCATGCATATGTATTGTTGCATTGTTTTGTTTGCTCACTGAGCCATGATGTGTGCTCACCCCCTCGACGTCGAATATTTTTTTAGTTGATGATACAGGTACTACCGTCGAAGATTATGTCAATGCTCCAGTGTACGGGCACGTGGAGACGATGGAAGTTGAAGATGAAGTGGATACACATCACTCCTCTTGCGAGTGCAACTCATGTGTATTCGATTAGATTTTTAGTTTTCTTTATTTGGATTTATTAAAGACATGTATTTGATACTTATTTATGTCTTAGTTGATACAGAATAATTTGCTATTTAAATATTAATATCACAGTAGATTCTCAGTTCATTTTACTATAAGACTTTCGCTATTGTGTATTTACTCTGATTATGAATGTGGATATATGATGTTTAGATCAGCCGGATACCGTCTGTACGAGATCTTGGTTGAGCCGTTGGTTTGCTAGCGGTTCATCACACCATTCTGAAGTGTACGGAATTGGGGTGTGAAAACTGGGTATCAGAGCATCTCAGGCCGTGTCCGCTAAACTGGCATACATTCACGACGAATTGTGAACTGAGATAGGATAAAAGTAAAAACTGTAATATTAACACACTATAAGCACAAGTGATGTTTGAGACCAAATTTGAAAAGAAAATAATACATCTATTAAAGGGGAAACAATTTTAAATACAATGAGAGGGAAACAAACGTACATACATAGCTAAAACAGAGTACAGTCCACAACCTAGACAGTTACTTTGTAGTACAAAGAAAGAAAATAAGTACAATCATGAAGCTGGAGGTGAAGGAGGGGGCGGTGCCTCACGATCTCTGTCATAATCCTCAGTGTAGACTCTAGTCAACCAGGCTATCTGAGTCTGGGATGTCTGAAGACTAGCTGTAAGATCAGCTACCCGCTGATCAGTCTGGCGCTGAGCCTCTATGAGCTCTCCCATCCTCATGTCTGATGTACGCTGGGCGTCTAGTAGCTCATCCACTCTCACCCGCTGAGCGTCTAGTAACTCCCCCATCCTCAGATCAGATCTGCGCTGAGCCTCTCTGATCTCATGCAATATCTCCATCATATCAGGAGGTGGGTGAGAAGGACCAGCCGCATGTGAAGGACCAGCCGCATATGAAGTACTAGCTCCAGCCGCATGTGTAGGTGAAGGAGGTGGTATAGAGTCTACATCCATGTACATACGGTCATCATCACCAGCAGGCTCCGCATGAACTCCAGCAGCGGCGGCAGCTGCCTCAGCATCAACTATCTCTACGCAAGTGAGAGGGCGCACCATCACGTTCATGTCCTCATCATTGACCTGAGCATCCTGCATGCCCATCTTGCAAATAGCCTCCCAATCTAGAGGCAATAAGAAGGACTTCTCCTGAATCTTCTCATCCACTAAATCAACCCCCAGGCGGGTAAGCAAGATAGTGATCATATGTCCATAAGGAAGGTTACCAGTGTGACTGGGCAACGTAGCAGTGATCATGGTACGCATGATGATGTATGGAAGGCAAACGGGCTGCCTAGTGCAAATACTGTATAGAAGATACTGGGTCAGCTGGGAAACCCTCTCGTAATGACCACTCTGCTGGATTAGGTTATGCTGAATGATCTCGCAATATACCCATGGAACTGGACGCATATAACATGCGAGCTGGTTATTGATCTCAGCCCTCATCTGTAGAGAGAAGAACTGGGGCTCTCCAGGAGCACAGAAAACCATGGGGCCATCATAGGAGATGCCCAGTAGGTCGGCTAGCTGCCGATAGTAAAACGAGATGTTCACCCCTTTGACGTAACTCATGATGCGTAACTCGTAACCCCTCTCAACATCATTGTAATCCCCCACCACCTGGAGGTTACAATAGAACTGGCGTACCAAGTCGGGGCAGGTGCACGAGTCGTAAGTAATGACAGGGAGCCATCCCATATCACTAAATGCTCTTTCCACATTGAACAGGGCTAACTCAGCCAAGTTCATCTTACGACCTCCCTCTACTTTCTTACGAGCGTAGTGGGCATACTGTGCCTCAGCTTCGTTGGAATGGAAACGAAGAGGATCACGAACTCTGGGTACTTTAGTACGAGCCATAGTATCTGCAAATAAGAAAGAGAAACCAATAATGGGTTATTAGAGAGTAAAAACCAAAATTTGGACATTATAACGACGTAAGTTGGCCAAAAGCCTCACTTGTCACCCACACACGGGGGCAGGAGGACTTACGTAGGTTCTAACAGATCCTACAACACTCACACAGTAGGAAATTCTAACTAATGGAATCCAATTTGAAGAAATTGCGAGAAATCAAAAATTTCGACAAATTAGGGCAAAAAGAGCGAAATCCAAGTTTCTCGATAACCAATCGATAAAACTCAAAAATTTTTGAGGGCTTTCGTTCCTTGAGCCACCAATAACAAATTCCCTCAATAAAAATCGAATTTTTACAGTTGGAAAAAGTTTAATTTGAAAAATACAAGATAAATGGGCAAAAACCTAGAAATGAAAACCTAAAAACAGGTAAAAGTGAGAAGACATACCTGTAGGAATGATGTAGACGTCGAAACACGGAACCGAAATGACCAATATAGCGGAGTGGCACTGTAGCAACTCAGAGGTGGGAGACGAGTCGAAACGGGGAAGGAATAATGGGAAATGGACCCATACTCGGACCTTAAAAATCTGATTTTTGGTCCGGGGGGTCGGAATTCGACCAGGATAATCGACCCCCACATCGACCCCCATATCGACCCCCAGCTCTCGGGAACCTGATAGAAAACAAGGGGTCGCACCTGGGGGTCGGACATCCATCGACCCCCATCGGATCGACGGGAAACTAGGGGTGCCCGGGGTTGGCCGCACCCATCGCCCCCTCTCCGCCCCGAATAATAGGTATATTCCCAGGGTCGGATACTGAGGGTCGGACATACCATCGACCCCCACCATCGACCCTGCATAGAAAAGATAGTATTTTTCACAGAATGTTCTGAAAATTTTGAAAATAACATCGGTTAACATGCCTACATGAAGTTAAATGATTGTCTCACGTATTTTAATGATTTTCAGGCATCACCATTATCAGAGGAAGATATGGCTGGACGTAGAGTAACCAGGCAGAGCCGAAACATAGTTCCACCACCACCACCCGTGGAGGAAACCAGCCAAGAAAATATATACGCACAGGGTAATCCACAGGTTGCACCACCAATAAATCTGGTTCAGGAAAATCCTACAAACTTGCCACCTCCACCACCGGAGCTAGCAACCGTGGTTATGAACTTATCGCAACAGCTGCAACAAATGCAATACGCACAGGCTCAAATGCAAGCAGCAATGGGGATTATGTTCCAGGCAGCCCATGCTACACCAATGCCGACTGGACAAACCAATGCAGCACTTGTGGGTAACCACCCAGCACCTCAAACGCCTCAACCACCAGCTGTACAGATCCCAGTACCAGGTCCGAAAGTAGCTCAGGTTAATTATCAGTATCTACAACTATGTTTTGGGCATACCCCCAAAATCAGTTGGATCACTCTCGACTGGTTGAGAGATTCTTGAAGATGAAGCCCAAGGAATTTAACGGTAAACCGTCTGATCCTTTATGGCCAGCACATTGGATCGACGAGATGGAGAAAAATTTTCTTATGATGACTATTACAGAAGAAGAGAAGGTATTATGTGCCACTTTCATGCTAAAAGGAGATGCACATCATTGGTGGAAATCGACCAGGGCCTACCTATTAACCAAGCACGCCCTACTGACTTGGGATATATATAAAGAAGCTTTCTTTGAGAAGTATTTTCCCCGAAGCTTCAAAGATTCTATAGAGAAGGAGTTCCTGAGTTTATATTAGGGCCAAATGTCCGTGGATGCATATCAACAGCGTTATGAGGAGCTGTTTTTCTTTGCACCACTCAGCATGCAAGAAGAAGACACTAAGACCCGTAGGTTTGTCACGGGACTTAGAGGGAGCATTAGAGAGCATGTTCTAGGCTTGGAGAAGAAGGTATATAATGAAGCTGTGTAAATTGCTCGAGTTATTGAATCGAGCCAGAAGGAAAGCTATTTTACACAGAACAGAGGCATGAAAAGGCCAGTCGGAAATGCTTATAACGGAGGGAATAACAAGCCATTTAAACCCTTCCGTGCTCAAGGCTTTGTAACTGCACCCAAGACTACCCCAGTAATTCAACACCATCCGAAGCCAAATTCTGAAGGTCTGAAATGTTATAACTGCAATCAAGAGGAGCATATGGCAAGGGAGTGTCCTAAGCCAAAGAAGCAGCTACATCAAGGACGAGTTTATGCTGTTACATCCGAGGATGCTGCCGCATCACCCGATGTGGTCACAGG
This sequence comes from Protea cynaroides, assembly GCA_028583415.1. Lineage (NCBI taxonomy): Eukaryota > Viridiplantae > Streptophyta > Magnoliopsida > Proteales > Proteaceae > Protea > Protea cynaroides. The sequence goes on along the minus strand of CM053273.1, from coordinate 49,335,540 downwards.
TATGACTGAAACCTTTTAAGTTGTATTACATTGTATGAGCATGTAGACTAAGTAAAATAAATCACAGGTATCGTACCTATAAATGGCATACCCGCCAGAGTACTCTTTGATTCAGGAGCTACTCATTCCTTTATATCTATGTCATTTGGAAAGAAGCTGAATTTACCCATAAAAATATTAGACTACAAAATACTTGTACGGTCTCCGATGGGGTTAGAAGTGAAGTTAGAGAAAGGTTATGGGCCATGTCCAGTTCTCATTGGTGAGAAAACTTTAGATGCAACCTTGATCCAACTTGGGATGGCAGACTTTGACGTCATCTTGGGAATGGACTGGTTAGCTCGGCATTCGGCAAACCTATTATGCGCCGAAAAGAAGCTAACATTTAGAGACAAAGAAGGAGCAGAATTCAATTTTGCGGGAACCAAACTTCCCCGTAAACGCAAGCTCATACTATCAGCACTAAAGGCGAAGAAGTGCCTTGAGAAGGGAGCAGTCGGATATCTAGTATCAGTGGTCGACCTTACCAAAGAAGCACCACGGATGGAAGATATTGATGTCGTACGGGATTATCCCGACATATTTCCTGAGGGACTACCAGGATTACCACCCGATCGAGCCACAAAGTTTGTGATTGATCTTATACCTGGAGCCGCACCAGTATCAAAAGCACCTTACCGAATAGCTCCTACTGAATTGAAGGAATTGAAAGTACAATTACAAGAACTACTGGACGAGGGTTATATTCGACCCAGTATATCACCATGGGGAGCACCAGTATTGTTCGTAAAGAAGAAGGACGGTAGCGTTCGACTCTATATAGACTATCGGGAATTGAACAAACTGACAATCAAGAATCGATATCCACTACCTCGGATCGATGACTTGTTCGATCAGTTGCAAGGAGAAAAGGTATTTTCTAAGATCGATCTTTGGTCAGGCTACCATCAATTGAAGATTAAAGATGGTGATATTCCTAAGACAGCTTTCAAGACCAGATATGGGCATTATGAATTCTTGGTCATGTCTTTTGGATTAACAAATGCACCAGCAACTTTCATGAAACTTATGAACTGGGTTTTTCACGATATGTTGGATACGTCGGTTATCGTATTTATTGATGATATATTGGTATATTCCAAGGACACGGAAACTAATATTAAGAATCTAAACGCCACTCTATAGCATTTAAGGAAAGAGAAGCTATATGCCAAATTTACCAAATGTGAGTTTTGGCTAAGTGAAGTCGCCTTCCTAGGCCATGTAGTATCCGCTGAAGGAATCAAAGTAGACCCCAGCAAAATCGAAGCTATTGTAAAGTGGGAAGCACCAAAGAGCGTTGCAGAAATTAGAAGTTTTCTGGGTCTCGTTGGTTATTATTGGAGATTTGTAGAAGACTATTCCTGGATTGTCGTACCTCTCACCAGTCTGACTAAGAAGGGTGAAAAGTTTGTGTGGATGGATAAATGCGAGAATAGATTCCAAACCTTGAAGACAAGATTGATATCCGCTCCGATTTTGACTATTCCTGTTCCCGGATAGCCATTTACCTTGTACACTGATGCGTCAGGATTGGGATTAGGATGTGTGCTTATGCAAGGAGAACAAGTAGTTGCTTATGCCTCAAGACAGTTAAAGACACATGAGAAAAATTATCCCACTCATGATTTGGAGTTGGCAGCAGTAGTACATGCTGTCAAGATATGGAGACATTACCTATACGGAGAGAAGTTCCAGATTAAATCAGACCATAAAAGTTTTACTTATTTATTTAATCAAAAAGAGTTGAATATGAGACAAAGAAGATGGCTGGAACTACTGAAAGACTATGATTATGATATCCAGTATCATCCGGGGAAAGCTAAGGTGGTAGCGGATGCGTTGAGCAGAAAGGCAGTGATAAAATTCGAGGGAGAGATTAGCACAACCGCAGCAATGTGTACTATCGGAATGGTATTCAATCACGGCACTGAGCAGTATGTGATAGACACACCGGATGGATCAGCCAACCAAGGGTTTATTCATCAGTTTTCAAATATGTTCGCTGCATTGAAGATTATATCGGATATAATTGATGAAGTGAAGACAGCTATCAAAGCAGACCCTTACCTGAGAACGGTACAAGAAGACATCGAAAAAGGTAGAACTAACCCTGAGTTCACCTTGGACGAAGAAAAGGTATTGAAGTACAAAGGAAGAATATGTGTACCTAAAATAGAAAGTGTGGACATTAGACACCAACTGATGAAAGAAGCCCATACCACCATCTATTCGATACATCCTGGAAGTACAAAAATGTATCATGACCTAAAGAAACTATATTGGTGGAGAGGAATGAAAGCAGATGTAGCTAAGTTTGTGTCTCAATGCCTAAATTGTCAGAAAGTAAAGGTTGAACGACAAAGACCCGCAGGACTGTTACAGCCGTTACCGAAACCAGCATGGAAATGGGACTGCATCACCATGGACTTCGTCACAGGGTTACCATTGACTCCTCGAGTAGTTGACGCAGTTTGGGTGATTGTAGACCGTCTGACCAAAACAACTCGCTTTATATTGATACGACCTCAGTATACACTAGAAAGGTTAGCAAAGCTGTATGTGGATAATATTTGTCACACCCCAATTCCACACTGTTCAGAATGGTGTGATGAACCGCCAGCAAACCAACGGTTCAACCAGGATCTCGAGTAGGCTATATCCGTGTTATCTAAACTACCATACATCCATAATCATAATCAGAGTAAATACACAATAGCGGAAGTTTTATAATAAAATGAACTGAGAATCTACTGTGATATTAATATTTAAATAGAAAATTATTCTGTCTCAACTGAGACATAAATAATTATCAAATACATGTCTTTATTAAATCCAAATAAAGATATCTAGAAAATATCTAATTGAATACACATGAGTTGCACTCGCAAGAGGAGTCATGTGTATCTACTTCAGCTTCCATCGCCGCTACGTTCCCGTATGCTAGAGCATTCATATAATCTTCAACGGTATAACCTGCATCATCAACTAAAAATATTCGACGTCGAGGGGTGAGCACACATCACGGCTCAGTGAGTAGACAAAACAATGCAATAGTACATATGCATGCAATCAATTCATATCTTTGGTCTGGTTTAAAGTTTGCAATGCGCAATAGAAAGGTTGGGTGGTCAAAGGTTAACGTTTATTGACCCCGCCTCTATACACAGGGTGTGGAAGTCCGCTCGAAGGTTAACGTTTATCGTCGTCCCCATCCACCCTAATCATGAACATTATATAACAAAGGTTAACGTTTATTGCTATATAGTGTCATACCAACACGTAAGCCCATGTTAGCGAGGGCTTGCAAACTGGGCTCGCAACTAACCAATCCTAATGCCAAACAGTGTATCCAAGGCCTCACCCCAGCATCCCTCAGAATGTCCATAGAGATAGAGCTAAGGCCCCCCGGTAGAGTCAGAGACTACAAGGACCGAGACCACCTCCCCTGATACTCTACGAAATAATAGTTCTACTAAAGTAATGGCGATACGACGATACTAATGCACAAGACTTGAGTTAGAGATAGAGCTAAAGTGCTGAGACCCGCCAAAGGTTAACGTTTATTGATGTTCTCATCACACCTCCCCTGATACTCGCTCGCATTAAGTACACCAACCACACACATACAATCACATGCCTATTCCTGTCATCATCATCATCATCATGTTATAAACAATAAAGTAAATATGCCTGAACAAATAATAGAAATATTGGATGACATGTTGTATGCACATTACAAACATATTCGCATAGAATCAAGCATGGCGTTGGACTCAAGAAAATGGAAAACAGTTTGTTATTAACCAATTAGTTTAGAGTTCTGTTTCCTCACCTTAGCTTGCTAATAGATACTTTTCCAAAATTTATAATCATCTTTATATTGTTATTGTATTGCTAGAAGACCTAACAAAGTCGATAGAATTTAATTAGAATTAATTCTGAATTTAAAAACCATTTTATTAACTGAGGGTCGGAGGTAGGGTCGGAGTCATGATCGACCATGGGTGCGACCCTCCCCAAACTCTGAACTTCCCGAACACTGAGGGTCGATAGTTAGGATCACCTAGGGTCGGATGGTCATCGACCCTCGGTGCGACCCTCGGTGTACTTTGGTCAATTTCCCTCTTTTAGCCCATTCTTCATGCTTGGGATCCTATGGCTTGCTCCTACATTCCATTCAACATTCATTCCAGGGTCTGAAACCATGAATCATCCACCTAAGTAGCTTTTATGCATTCTCCTATGGTTTTTCATGAAAACCTAACCATGGGTTGATGGTTTGGGTTTCTCCGAGATCACACTCTCATCAATATCTAACCTAAGGTCTGTAAAAACTCATGGAATTAGTATTCATACCTGAGAAGAATACTCCTTCTCTGCAACTCTTCTCTTTTGGCTAAATTCTCTTCCTTGCTTCTCTTCTTCCTCTTTTCCTTCTCTTCTCTTTCTCTCAATTCAATTAGGGTTGTGAAAGGAGTGAAAGAGGCTTAGGGACGTCCTTTAAATAGAGTAGGAACATCCTAAAATAAGTCCCTTTGAGATTAGGAAAGAATCCAAATCGAAAATTAGGAAATTTCCTAATTTTAGTTTCGGAGGGAACTGATGGTCGATGGGAGGGTCGATGATCCCGTCGACCCTAGGTTTCTAATGAGTCTGACCCTCCCTTCAAAACTGAGGGTCTGACTTTCTGTTTTGGGGGGTCCGACCCTCCTTGGCTGCGTATGTGACCCTCCCCTTAAATTAAGTGTTTTTGGGTCGATTTGATACTTGGGATCTCGATCTCCTTCACGCCCTTAGTCCATTTGACTCGACCATGATAGGTAAACCTGGTTCAAGGTGGTAAGACCGGGTTAGATTGACACGGGTCTTACAATATTGTTCGATTACATAGTGTACCAGAGAGCATTGTGTCCGATAGAGATCCACGATTTACTTCCAAGTTTTGGGAAGGATTGCAAAAGGCTATGGGTACAACATTGAAATTTAGTACTGCATTCCATCTACAGATAGATGGACAGTCAGAGCGTACAATTCAGATTCTAGAAGATATGCTACGAGCATGTGTGATTGACTTTAAAGGATCATGGGATGAAAAGTTACCGCTGATCGAGTTCGCCTATAACAATAGCTATCAGGCTACTATACAGATGTCACCCTATGAAGCACTGTATGGCAGAAAGTGTCGAACTCCTTTATTTTGGAATGAAGTTGGGGAACGTAGTCTCGTTGGACCAGAATTTGTTGAAGAGACTTGTCGAGTGGTCGACATTATCAAGGAAAGAGTGAGAACAACCCAGAATCGTCAGAAGCAATATGCAGATACTCGACGCAGAGATCTTGAGTTCGTTGTGAGTAATAAAGTATTCTTGAAGGTATCACCTATGCGAGGTCTAAAGTGGTTCGGACAGAAAGGGAAACTAAGTCCAAGATATGTCGGGCCATATGAGATTCTAGCTAAGCGTGGGAAAGTGGCTTACCAGTTAGCACTACCACCATCTATGTCAAGTGTGCATGACGTATTTCATATTTCCTTATTGAAGAAGTATGTCAAAGATCCAATGCACGTTCTGACAGTAGATCTACCTGATTTAACTAAAGATTTGACTTTTGAAGTAACACCAACGGAAATCACCAGCCGAAAGGTTCAACGACTACGCAACTGAGATATCTATTATGTAAGACCCGTATCAAACTAATCCGGTCTTATCACCTTGAACCAGGTTTACCCATCATGGTTGAGTCAAATGGACCAAGGGCGTGAAGGAGATCGTGATCCCAGGTATCAAATCAACCCAAAAACACTTAAATTAGGGGGAGGGTCGCATACCCAGCAAAGGAGGGTCGGACCCCCCCCCCCAAGATAGAAAGTCAGACCCTCTGTTTTACAGGGAGGGTCGGACACTTTAGGAAACCTAGGGTCGAAGGGATCATCGACCCTCAGTTTCCGCCGAAACTGAAATTAGGAAATTTCCATAATTTCGATTAAGATTCTTTCCTAATCTCAAGGGCACTTATTTTAGGATGTTTCTACTCTATTTAAAGGACGTCCCTAAGCCTCTTTCACTCCTTTTACAACCCTAATTGAATTGAGAGAAAGAGAAGAGAAGGAAGAGAAGAAGAAGAGAAACAAGGAAGAGAAGTAAGCAAAAAGGAGAAGAGTTGCAGAGAAGGAGTATTCTTCTCAGGTATGGATACTAATTCCATGAGTTTCTACAGGCCCTAGGTTAGATAAGGATGAGAGTGTGATCTCGGAGAAACCAAACCATCAACCCATGGTTAGGTTTTCATGGAAAATCATGGGAGAATACATGAAGGATATATAGGTGGATGATTCATGGTTCTAGACCATGGAATGTATGTTGAGTGGACTGTAGGAGCAAGCTATAGGACCCCAAACACGAAGAATGGGCAAAAAGGAGGAAAATTGACCAAAAACCACCGGGGGTTGCACAGAGGGTCGATGACCATCCGACCCTATGTGATTCTGAGTATCGACCCTCAGGGTTCTGGAAGTCCAGATTGGGGAGGGTCGCACCAGGGGTCGGTTATAGCTCAGACCCTACCTCCGACCCTCAGTTAAGAGAATGGTTTTAAAAATTAGAATAAATTCTAATTAAATTTTTATCGACTTTGTTAGGTCTTCTAGCAATATAATAACATTATAAAGGTGATTCTAAAGCTTGGAAGAGTATCTATTAGCAAACTAAGGTGAGGAAACGGAACTCTAAACTAATTGGTTAATAACAAACTGTTTTCTCTTTTCTTGAGTCCAATGCTATGCTTGATTTTATGCGACTATATTTGTAATGTGCATACAACATGTCATCCAATATTTCTATTACTTGTTCATGCATATTTACTTTATTGTTTATAACATGATGACGATGATGATGATAGGAATAGGCATGTGATTGTATGTGTGTGGTTGGTGTACTTGATGCGAGCGCGTATCAGGGAAGGTGTGATGAGAACGTCAATAAACGTTAACCTTTGACGGGTCTCAGTACTTTAGCTCTATCTCTAACTCAAGTCTTGTGCATTAGTATCGTCGTATCGCCATTACTTTAGCAGAACTATTATGTCGTAGAGTATCAGGGGAGGTGGTCTCGGTCCTTGTAGTCTCTGACTCTACCGGGGGGCCTTAGCTCTATCTCTATGGACATTCTGAGGGATGCTGGGGTGAGGCCTTGGATACACTGTTTGGCATTAGGATTGGTTAGTTGCGAGTCCAGTTTGCAAGCCCTCGCCAGTAGGGGCTTACGTATTGGTATGGCACTATACAGCAATAAACGTTAACCTTTGTTGTATAATGTTCATGATTAGGGTGGATAGGGACGACAATAAACGTTAACCTTTGGGCGAACTTTCACACCCTATGTATAGAGGCGGGGTCAATAAATGTTAACCTTTGACCACCCAACCTTTCTATTGCGCATTGCAAACTATAAACCAAACCAAAGATATGAATTGATTGCATGCATATGTACTGTTGCATTGTTTTGTTTGCTCACTGAGCCATGATGTGTGCCCACCCCTGGACGTTGAATATTTTTAGTTGATGATGCAGGTTATACCATTGAAGATTATGTAAATGCTCCAGCGTACGGGAACGTAGCGGCGATGGAAGTTGAAACAGAAGTGGATACACATGACTCCTCTTGAGAGTGCAACTCATGTGTATTTGATTAGATATTTTCTTAGTTTTCTTTACCTGGATTTATTATGGACATGTATCTGATATTTATTTATGTCTCAGTTGATACAGAATAATTTGCTATTTAAATATTAATATCACAGTAGATTCTCAGTTCATTTTACTATAAGACTTCTGCTATTATATATTTAATCTGATTATGAATGTGGATGTGTGGAGTTTAGATAACACGGATATAGCCTACTTAAGATCTTGGTTGAACCATTGGTTTATTAGCGGTTCATCACACCATTCTGAATAGTGCAGAATTGGGGTATGACATATTATGTCAAGGTCACTTGGAGAAGTAGAGACATGGAAGAAATTACATGGGAGGAAGAAAATGCTATGCGAAAGCAACATCCTCAATTATTCAACTCAAAAGGTATGAACAATTTCGGGGACGAAATTTTTATAAGTAGGGGGGAGTTGTAAGACCTGTATCAAACTAACCCGGTCTTACCACCTTGAACCAGGTCTACCCATCATGGATGAGCCAAATGGACCAAGTGCGTGAAGGAGATCACGATCCCAGGTATTAAACTGACCCAAAAACAATTAAATTAAGGGGAGGGTCGCATACCCAGCAAGGGAGGGTCGGACCCCCCCCCCCCCAAGATAGAAGTCAGACCCCCAGTTTTACATGGGGGGTCGGACACTTCAGGAACCAGGGGTCGACGGGATCTCCGACCCCCCTATCGACCCCCGGTACTGGGTAAATCTGAAAATTAGGAAAGTTTCCTAATTTCGATAGGATATTTTCCAAATCTCAATGGGACTTATTTTAGGAGTTTCTACTCTATAAATAGGACGTCCCTAAGCCTCTTTTACTCCTTTTACAACCCTAATTGAATTGAAAGAAAGAAAAGATAAGGAAGAGAAGGAAAAGAGAAGGAAGAGAAGGAAAAGAGAAGGAAAGAAGAGAAGAAGGCCAAGGGAGAAGAGTTGCAGAGAAGGATTATTATTCTCAGGTATGGATACTAATTCCATGAATTGCTAAAGACCTTAGAATAGATAATGCAGAGAGTATGATCTCAGAGAAACCCAAACCATCAACCTATGGTTAGGTTTTCATGGAAAACCATGGGGGAAAATCATGAAAGCCATATAGGTGGTAAAATCATGGTTCTAGACCATAGAACATCTGTAGAACGGATTATAGGAACAAGCCATAGGACCCCAAACACGAAGAATGGATTGAAGGAAGAAAATCGATCAAAACCCATTGGGGGTCGCATGGGGGGTCGATGGCCAATCGACCCTACCAGACCCTGAGCATCGACCCCCAGTGTTCGGGAAGTCCATAATAAGGGTGGTCGCACGCAGGGTCGATCATTACTCCGACCCTACCTCCGACCCCCAGTTAACAGAATGGTTTTTAAATTCAGAATTAATTCTAATTAAATTCTATCGACTTTGTTAGGTCTTCTAGCAATATAATAACAAATAAAGGTGATCTTAAAGCTTGTAAGAGGATCTATTAGCAAGCTAAGGTGAGGAAACAGAACTCTAAATTAATTGGTTAATAACAAACTGTTTTCTCTTTTCTTGAGTCCAATGCCATGCTTGATCCTATACGAATATGTTTGTAAAGTGCATACAACATGTCATCCAATATTTCTATTATTTGTTCATGCATATTTACTTTATTGTTTATAACATGATGATGATGATGATGATAAGAATAGGCATGTGAATGTATGTGTTTGGTTGGTGTACTTGATGCGAGCGAGTATCAGGGGAGGTGTGATGGGAACATCAATAAACATTAACCTTTGGCGGGTCATTTGGCTTCCAATATTGTCTCCATACCGACGTCACAATGGTACAACCCAAATTGAGACCCATGCGACTGACAGAGTTCACCAACTTGTGAACACATTTGGCCGAGGAGGGTAGGCTGAGCCCCGACCTTTGGTCGAAGACCCATACGGCCGAAAGAGTTCACCAACTTGTGGACACATTTGGTCGTGGAGGGTAGACTGAGCCCCGACCTTTGGTCGAAGACCTATACGGCCGAAAGAGTTCACCAACTTGTGGACACATTTGGCCGAGGAGGGTAGATTGAGCCCCGACCTTTGGTCGAAGACCCATGCGACCAAAAGATTTCACCAACTTGTGGACACATTTGGCCGATGAGGCCAGACAGCTCCAACCCACATTGAGACCCATGCGGCCAAAAGAGTTCACCAACTTGTGGACACCTTTGGCCGAGGAGGGCAGACAGAGCTCCAAAACACATAGAGACCCATGCGGCCAAAAGAGCACATTGCGACCCATGCGGCCAAAAGTGTTCACCAAGGAGTGGACACATTTGGCCGACGAGGGTAGACAGAGCTCCAATCCAAATTGAGACCCGTCTGGCCCAAAGAGTTCCCTAACTTAAACACATTCGGCCGAGGAGGGTAGAAGGCACACCAACCTAAAGTACGACCCAAGCGGCACATCGGTATTTTATCAAGGAGGGTAGACAGCCTCAATCTTAGTTTTGACAGCTACACATCGACATACAACAGTCAAGCCAGTTTGAGTCGTACACAATGCAAGGAAATAAAAGACAGCAGTTGAAGACAGTCAAAGACAACTTACATTGACATAGGTTCAAAAGAGTTCAGCAATCGTTCTACATTTCATAAGCAAGGGCCCCCCTTACATCAAAGACACTGAGGCGCCCCATCGGCACTATAAAAAAAATAATTACATAGACAAGTCCCTAGCTGATCTCTCCTTGAGGAGCCACCCCGGTGCAGCAGGCTTCGTCACCAGTTCGCGAAGGAGAACCACCAGGGGTGCGGGGAAGACCTGTGGAAGAAGCCATACCGGACTGAGGAGTAGCAGGGGTCTCGTCATCGCCATCAGGGAAGGGGTAGGATCCTCTCCTTCAAATACCTCTGCCACTTGCTGAAGAATCTCGACGTCGTCCACCTCTGTTACCTCCCCCAACACATTGACAGGCCTCAGGCATTCGGCGTCAGCATAGTCCACCCTGGGAACCTTTTCATCTGCATACTCCTTCAACGCCTCGGCTCCCTGGGTGAAGCTATGAAGAGAGCATCTTCCCACCAACTCCTTGAAGGCCTCTGGCTTCTGATACAGGCGGACGGCCCTGGCGGCTATGGAGCGAGTCTTGAGGAATGCCTTCTTGAACTTCGCCCCTCGCTCTTTGGCAGCTTCAGCAGTGGACCGCAGCTTGGCAATCTGCTCTTCCCTCGCCTTCTCTGCCTCCTGATAATGGACTCTCTCCTCACACATCGCCTCCACCTCGGCTCGAAGTTGAACGATTTCGGCAGTCACTGAGGTGACCTCTCGTTCCTTGGAGCGAAGTTGTGCCCTGGCATCTTCCCTCTGCTCCTTGGCCTGATGCAGCTTGTGGTCCTTCTCGCTCAAGTCCTTCGCCGTTTTTTCGGCGCGTTGCTTTAGTGTCTCCATGTACACCCCGAGCTGCGCAAAGACAACAAGAAAGGATTAGGCATATAACTAAAGATTGGAAAGGGGTCAAGTGAACAAGGACAACAACTTATCGACACAGCTAGGGTCTTGGCGCCCGATATCAAGGATAGTGTGGGTAGGTCTTGCACCAACTCCCAGTCTCGGGGCAGGATGGCCGCCTTCATCAGCTCTCGAGTGGCACGGATGTCACCCATGGCTGTGTCGTCCTCGATCAAGGCCCAGTCAGGGCGGAACTCCTGCTCATCGCCAGTCTTTCTCCGAGGTAGGGGGCCGATGAGAGGAATACGGCAAAACTCACTCATGTCCGCCCTGCCCCAGGTACTCCCTCGGCCTAATGGATGGAGATGCAGAGTGCTGTTGGGGGCGTAGAGAAGTGGAATGTCTATCCCCACCTGTCCCCGTCCATTCGGCAAACGCAAGAACTGCCTCAGGAGTGGCAACAGCGGTCCCCTTTCCTGAAAAATCAAGATTATGATATCGAGGGATCAGGGGCATGGCATAGATACAGGCGACATCGGCCAATGCAGATTCAGGGGATGTCTTACGAAATCTTTTCAGGGTTTTCCGCGCTGCGTCCCCCTCACCACTGTGCCTGTCCGACGCTGCCCTCTTCCCTTGATCATCATGGGACCTCTTCGCCGCGGCCTCTTGTTCTTTGGCGGTCTACTTCCTACACAGCTCCATTAGATATTCCTTTGACAACATCATTGCAACATACAAAAACAGAATCAGCCAGGGGTTAGTAGGTCGATGTTAGCATACACTACGTCAAGGGAAATACTCACGCAGTCTGTTCTCATATAAAATTAAGGGGTTTCTCAGGTCGGAAACCTGGATGGGAGTCCCCTCTGACTGACGAGCTCGCCACAGCAGCTCGGACTCTTCTGGCAGCAAGGGCACGTCGGTATTCAGTGTTTCCGCATCTAATTTTTTCCAGACGTTCTCCAACACCACATTTCTCACCCCGGATGTGGAAGAATTTGTTCTTCCAGAGTTTGATCGATGTGGGCTTGTCTGCCAAAAGTTCACCAAAGTCAGGCTTCTTAGCGAAATACCACCCCATTTTGCAGTAGTCGTTGAACGTGAACAAGGTCCGGAACATGTTCAACGTTGGCCTATGCCCTAAATTCCTAAAATAGACGACGAAGGCAATCATGTTTTTCCAAGAGTTGGGCATCAGCTAGATCGGGGCAACCTTGTAATATTTCAGTATCTCGACCACCAGCCGCAGTACCGGCACGCAGAACCCAGCCTTGAGCATCTTTAAGTTTACAAAAAGCTCCGAGCGACGACTCCAGTAGGCTCTGTCCCGGGGATAGGCATCCGGATCTCCACATCGTCAAAAATTTGATACCGCTCCCAAAGGCTAACAAATTCGGCCTTAGTCAAAAGACAGACCTCTTCCCTTGCATCGAACTCTAGAGGGGCATCAGCCTCCTCTCGGGCCTCAATAATAACCTCCGACCCTATCTCGTGTGTCAAGACCCCCACTAATAGTTTGTGCCGAGACAGGCTAAATGTTGTTCCTGACTTGTTGATGCTCCGAGATGGACTACCACTTCTTTTTACGGCACCCTCTGTCCTTAGCTCCGTCTCGGGACCGCCCTCGGATACCCGGTCAATAGATTCTCTTGCTGACGATGTGCTAGTAATCGACCCATTGCTAGACGAAGTCGAGCTGCTACTGCTGGTAGGGGACGTTCCTATAGTTTCGATGTCTACTTCCACATCGGTATCCCTACCCTCATCAACCATGGTCTAAGAAAATGAAGCAAGTTAAGGAAAACTTACTGATTACGAGCTGACGGATTTCCAAGCCGAGCTGATGTCACTGCGCCAATGTCGCCGAACCGATGTCAAAAAACCGATGTCAAAGAGCTGATGTCACAAAGCCGATGTGAGCAATGGTTCTTCAGGATGAGGGCCCTCCATACCCCGCTAGTCCTTTATATAAGGCATTATACTGACAGATACTCTACGTGGCACCTCACCATAGGAATATCGAAGCGGTGCATTTATTACCGATGATGCTTCCCGGGTCCATCAGCCGGGTCCCGCCCTGTAGTATCAATGATCCTGACCCGGATCCATGACCAGATCCAAATCTGAATCCATATCTCAATGACCTCATCACAGTCGGACACATCGGATTCATACTTGGGACATTCAGAAAGGTAGGTCACGTGGCAATCCCGTGACCACCTTGACCACTTTCCTCAGATTTAACCGATGTGTACTGACCGCAGTGCCTACATCGGTTAAGTCACATCGGACCACCGCCGCAGCTTGGGTCATGTGCAAATCCCGTGACCACATCTGCAACTTTCTTCAGATTCGACCGATATGTACTGGCCTCGGTGCCCACATCGGTCAAGTCACATCGGACCAGCGCCGCAGTTTGGGTCACGTGCAAATCCCGTGACCACATCTGCAACTTTCTTCAGATTCGACCGATATAAACTGTCCTGGTGCCCACATCGGTCAAGTCACATCAGACCATCGCCGCAGTTTGGGTCACGTGCAAATCCCTTGACCACATCGACAACTTTCTTCAGATTCGACCGATAAGTATTGGCCGCGGTGCCACATCGGTCAAGTCACATTGGACCACCGCCGTAGTTTGGGTCACGTGCAAATCCCGTGACCAAATCGGCAACTTTCTTCAGATTTGACCGATGTGTACTGGCCGCGGTGCCCACATCGGGCCACCACCGTATCTTTTGTCACGTGCCAATCCCGTGACCACATCGGCAACTTTCCTTAGATTTGACTGATGTGTACTGGCCGCAGTGCCCACATTGGCCAAGTCATATCGGTCGTCGATGCAGCTTGGGTCACGTGCTAATCCCATAACCACATCGACAACTTTCCTCAGATTTGACCAATGTATAGTGCCGCGGTGCCCACATCGGCCAAGTCACATCGATCCAGTCACGTCGGTCTAGCCACATCGGACTAGCCACATCGGTCCAGTCACATCGGGTCACGTGCCAATCCCGTGACCACATCGGCAAATTTCTTCGAGTGGACCGATGTGTACTGGCCGCGTGCCCACATTGGTCCAGTCACATTAGCCTGATCATATCAGTCCAGCCACATCGGCCCCCTCGCATCGGACAACTTTGGCAGCGAGGTCACGTGCCAATCCCGTGACCCCATCGGTATACATGAAGAAATTAGCCGATGTGGGTTGACCGCAGTGCCCACATCGGTACCCTCACCCCCAGTTTGACATCGGCACCGCAGTGCCTGCATCGGTACCCTCGCCCCCAAATTCAACACCGGCATCAGTCTCCCACACCGAGAATAATGCGACAGCATCTGATCCATATTGGTAAGAATTCATGCACAGCCAAACCTTACGGGTTCAACAAAGCAACGAGGCAAGTTGTTGGGGGGAATTTCCATCGTTCTTCTTTGCTCAGCCGAACCCTACAGATTCAGTAGGACAACGAGACAAGTGTTGGGGAATTCTGCCACGCTATCAATAGAACCACGACACGTAGGACTCAACCAACAAGCCACGTGGATGTTTTCGATTGGACATAAGAAAGCATCTTCACAAACTCAAGCAAAGGAGCAAAGGGCAAAAGCAGTATTAAAGGAAAATACACTACTCACTATAAATAGGGCAAATTCTGAGAATTCAGGTACGAGAACATTTATTACTCATTACTCATCCTTGGGATTCTCGCTCTGACACCTGGGACAGAGAATCTCACACCTACCCACTTACACTTAAATATTGTTGTGGGCTCTACACCGAGCCCATCAACTGTTCACAAAGTCTAATTTTGGCATCGGAGTGGACACAGGGCCACAGGCCCGCCTCCTCCCCTTGTTTTTGCTTGTCTTGCAAGTCCAGTCAGCTTGGTGGGCCTACGAGACAGATCAGGGCCGAAACAGTGTTTACCTTTCGTATTTGGATATTTGTAATATGTATTAAATTATGTTTTGGTTACTTGGAGGTAACTGGAATATTAATTATTTATCATGATTAGACCTCAGTTCATTATTAATAAGACTTCCGCTATTTACTTTATTATCTCTGATTAATGTGGAATGTGTTTTGGTTTAACATGGTTGGCATAGCCTATACGAGATCCTAGTTGAACCGTTGGTTTATTGACGATTCATCATACCATTCTGGTTAGTCCAGAATTGGGGTGTGACATTTTCAGTCCTTAGCCAAAAGAGTTAGAAATGAATTTTCATTTCTTTTTTGTATTTCCTTTATTTTTTTCTAATTTAAAATATTATTTATTTTATGAAATGTCAACCTTACCTTCATAGTATACCCAATGCATGTAAACTCAGCCCATACCTATAAGGTATCCTTAAAAAGTAAAATGTCAAATATGCCCTTTTAAGATTTCATTTCTACACATGTATATAATTCTCTTTTTCCTATTTTAGGTACCCTTTTATTTCAGGGACCACAAGTTCCTTCTTCTTCAGTTCAAATTTTCACTCGTGCCATCACAATTTAGAAACCAACTTAGACATCTTCAACCAATAGAGATCAACCACCTATTGTGGGTCCTACACATAAAACACTTATACAAAATAAAGCTTCTCTATTTTTCTCCTTTCCAAGTTGAACTCTAGACCTAAAGGTATACTGCTCCTTTCAAAGTTGAACTCTAGACCTAAAGGTATACTTGCATTATGATTCTAAAAATAACCACTAGTCTAGTATGTGATATCAAATTATCTTTCAGCATATAAAATAATTTATACATTTCATATTCATTCACAAATAAGCCAACAATAATAGAGCATATTCATATTTGTACATCTTTCTTATTTCATGATTGTTCAATCATTCAAACCTTATTTTTATAATCTGTAAACCTAAGAGTACCTATAACCAATAGTAAATAAAATTTATTTACCTTTATGGACATGAGGGAGAATTACCAAAGTACGCCCGCTGGTCCCTTGAATTTCCTTCACCTATCGAAACAAGGCAAAAGTAAGCAACTTAACAACCTGGTTGAATCGAGGTGTTACAATCTTCCCCCCTTAAATAAATTTCATGTTCGAAATTTACTTACCTTGTTGTTCAAACAACCATGGATAGCTAGAACGCATCTCTTCCTTTTGCTCCCAAGTAGCCTCTTCTCCTACCGTGTTGAGTCAGTGCCGACACCTAAGAGCAGTATGAGGTTCATTCCTCCGGTGGCCCGTGATTCTGGGAAAGTGGGGGTCTGTTCTGCTGATGTTATTGCATCTGAAATTGGGGACCTACAGATGTCTGCAGTTGGTTTTTTCATGGGCAAGAGGCCAGGATTTAACTATGTGAAGTCAGCGCTATGTAAGCAGTGGAACACGTTGGGTCCTGTTGATGTTCAACTACTGTTGCATGGTGGATTCCTTTTTAGATTCTCTGATGAAAAGGATAGAGCAAGAATTCTTGAGGTAGGAATGTTCTTCGTCGGTGGTAGACCCATTTTTGTGAGGGAATGGGAACGTAATCTTCACTCGGGTGCCATGGGTTTGAAAAAACTTCCTCTGTGGGTCACTCTTCCTGGGCTGCCTTTGCACCTTTGGTGTGAGGAAGCCCTGAGTGTTGTCTGCTCTTGCTTGGGAAAGCCCCTCTATGCTGATCAAACGACTATTCTTAAAACACGTCGAGCTTATGCCCGTGTCTGTATTGAATTTAGTAGTTCGAAAAAGATGGAGGATGTGATTCAGCTGGAAGATGACAAAGGAAATTCCTTCCATCAACCTGTCAAGTATGACTGGGTTCCTCCGCATTGCCTCAGGTGCAAAATTTTTGGACATGATTTTAGTGCATGCCCTTTGCGTCCCCCTCCTTCCTCTTCGGTGCATGATGGCGCGATCATGGCATGGCTCGTGGCGAGTCCATTAACCCCCAGGATGAAAGGTCTAGTCCTTTGGAGGAACCTGGTGATGCCTCTACGGAAATGTGATTCCAGCAGGTTAAGAGTAAAGCTAGGAGACGGGCGAGGAAGAAGAATGTCTCGGACCCAGGTCGGGTTGGGTCTAGGACTGACGTGGAGGGTGAGGATCATGAAAAGTCGAAGACTGTTTCAAATTTGAATTCCGACAACCCTCTGGCCAAGTGGCCATTTGATTCGGCCAAGCATTCAATGCCCAGATCTAGCTTACAATCCACCATCATCCCACCTTACCTTAATCCGTTTGATCCCATTGCAAACCTTCTTGAAAACATTGATAATATTTCTTTATCCAATCCTGTCGACCTTCCTGCCAATCTGAAGCCTGCATCTATGCCCAAGTCCCATCCGACCGAACTTCTGTCTGATCCCTTTAGTAAATCTGCTGAAGTTTGTATCCCTAAAAACCTTGTTGTCCAAACCACCGTCAATCACTTATCCCTGTTTTCTAAGTCCTTGAATCCTCGGCCTAATCTGCCTAGGACTAAGAGAACCTACCTTCCCTCTATCCCCTTTTAGCACTTGGTGGACCTCGATAAACAAGGCTCTTCGAATCCTAGCCCTTTGCTGTCCAGTTCTTTGGTTGACACGTCTGGTCCTTGTGGCAACTTGTCTTCGATGCATACTCTTGGGTCTGCTGAGTTGGCCGATATACAAACCTTGGATCCTGGGGATGATAATGGGGACTCTGAAGTGGAATCTCCTAGATCGGATGCATGGTACTCAACTGTCAAGGATCAAATAAAGGATGTGTCAAGTTCGGAGGAAGAATTTGGGGAGCTCCAATGGGCTTCTATGAATAGGAATCCTTCCCTCTAACCTAGTCTCTATGAAAGGTCTTTGCTGGAATGTCAGGGGGTGCAATGACCCATCAAAGCTGAAAGCCATTAGAGGTAGAATTAAAAAGAGTAAATGCAGCTTCTTTATCCTACTGGATTCAAAGCTGAAGGAGGAGAGAATTGATATGAAGTGTAACCTTATAGCAAATCAATGGATGAGTATTCACAACTGTAGTCCTACAGGTACTGCTAGACTTTTAGTGGGATGGGATCCTAAGGTCTGCACTGTGGTAAGATCTTTGCTAATTCTCAGGTTATTCATTGCCGAATTTCAATTCTGAGCAATAACAATCAGTTTATGCGCTCAGCTGTTTATGCGGCAAATGATCCGGTCTTGAGAGGAAACCTTTGGAAGATTATTGAATCTCTTTCCAGGGGTATTATCGGTCCATGGATGCTTTTGGGAGACTTTAATATAGTGTGATCTAGGGAGGAAAAATGTGGGGGAAAGGCTCTGAATGTCTCTAATACGGAAGCCTTCAATCATTGCATCAATTTTGCGGTTCTTATGGACCTTCGTTGGGGAGGTCAGGTGTTCACTTGGACGAACCGTCAGTTGGGTGAGAAGAGGGTTGCCTGCAAGCTGGATCGGGTGTTGGTGAATGCAGATTGGGTGGCTCAATTCCATGGTGGTGAAGCTTTCTTCCTTCCACCTGGAGTTTCGGACCTTAGCCCGGTGATCGTAACAGTCGAGGACTAGGCCGATTTTGGGTCCAAGCCCTTCAAATTTTTCAATATGTCGACCAAGCATGAAGATTTCCTCAATATTGTTAACAAAGCTTGGATTGTCCCTATTCAGGAAGGTATGGACCCCCTTTCCTCTCTTGTTTGTAGGCTTAAAAATGTGAAGGCTTTTCTTAAAGAGTGGAATAAGAAGGTTTTTGGAGATATTTCCATTATTGTTAAAGAAGCTGAAGACCTATTGCTGGACTGTCAAGTAAAGATGGATAAAGACCCTTTGAATGTAACTCTTATGGAAGAAGAGAAGAAAGCAAGGTTACAATTTATTGAGGCCAGTGCCAAGAAGGAAAGCTTCTTTTGCCAGAAATCAAGAATCTCTTGGCTCAAGCTAGGGGATAGAAATAACAAGTTTTTCTTTCACTCAGTAAAAGGGAATCAAAATAGGACTATGATTAAGTCGATTCAATCGAAAGAAGGAAGAACTCTTACTGACCCAATGGACATCAAAGATGAAGCTACCTGGTTTTTCAAAGAGTTGTTTGGTTATGGGTATCCGGTGAGTGATAAGGATTTCTTTTAATTAAGGTCTCTACTGTCTTGGACGATGATTCTAAGAATGCTATGGCAGCTCTAGTTTCTGAAGAGCAGATTAAAGATATGCTATTTTCTTTTAGTGATTCTAAGGCTCCTGGTCCTGACGGATTCAATGCTTTATTTTATAAGAAGGCTTGGCCTATTGTAGGGGGTCTTGTAACTCAAGCAATCATGTGGTTCCTTGAGAACTCATTTATGCCCAGATGCCTTAACTCCACTTTCGTGTGTTTGGTCCCCAAATGCAATGTTCCAACTAGATTTTCTGAATTCAGACCGATTTCTCTGTGCAATGTCATCTACAAAGTGATAGCAAAAATTATTGCTAATCGGTTGAATATTGGTCTCCACCGGCTTATATCCAATACTCAATCGGCATTTATTAGAGGTCATTCAATCACTGATAACATTCTCATTTGTCATGAGATTGTGAGAGCTAGGACAGGAAAGGCGCGTCCCCAATGGCAATTTTGAAAATTGATCTCCATAAAGCATATGATACCATTATAAGAGATTATCTGATTAATGTGATGAAGAAAATGGGTATCCCTGATATAGTTATCAAATGGATTCAAGTCTGCATCTCGACATCCATGTTTTCTATTCTTATCAACGGTACGCCGGCGGTTACTTCCAAGGGAAATGGGGAATTCGCCAAGGGCATCCAATGTCTCCTTATTTATTCACGATGGTTATGCAACCTCTTTCTGTTATGTTTGAAGAGGCTGTTATGAAAAAAGATTTGATGCTGGCTCATAGATGCAAGCCTATTAATCTTTCGCACCTTCTTTTCGCTGATGACCTTATGGTCTTTCTTAAAGGTAAAGTCCCCTCTATGAAAGCTGCTATGGTTATTCTTGATCAGTTTTCCTTGGCTGCTGGGCTGAAGATCAATCACTCTAAATCTTCTATTATTTTGGGAGGAATTCCATCTCACCTCAAGAATGTGCTTGTTGAGTGTTGCAATTTCCCTGAAGCTCCTTTTCCTATGAAATATCTGGGAGTTCCCTTAATAGCAGGCAGATTGGCTTTTAAAGACTGCTTTCATATTATTGAGAAGATTAAGGTGTGCATTGAAGGATGGAAATGCTGGTTGCTATCTTATGCTGGGAGGGCATTGTTGATCTCATCGGTCCTTCAAGGAACTCTTATTTATTGGGTCGGGATTTATGGGCTTCCAAATAAAATTGTGAAGACTATTGAATCATTGCTGGCCAGGTTCTTATGGTTTGGTGCCTCTTCGATGAAAAAGTTGCACCTTATTAGTTGGACCAAGGTGTGTCACCCTAGGGATGAAGGAGGGCTGGGTATAAGGCGGATTTTGGATATCAATCGAGTAGGTATTCTTAAACTCCTTTGGGCGATTGTTTCCAATAAGCCTTCTTTGTGGGTGTCATGGATTAATAGGAGGTATCTTAAAGTGGACTCCATATGGACGGTGGAACCTCATATCAATAGTTCTTGGGCATGGCGTGCTATCCTCAAATGTAGACCCATGATGAGAAATCTGATTACTTATAAAATCGGAACAGGAGATAAGACCTTGTTTTGGTTGGATCCTTGGCATCGAACCGGATTGCTTTGTGACACAGTGGAAAGTACTGATCTCCTCCCTATTGGAATTGAAAGGAAGGCAAAGGTCTCACCCTATTAACCAAGTGGTGAGAGGTTCTTGGGTTGATGAAGATCAAGTGCTTTGGAATCAAGAGAGGACCAACTCATTCTCTTCTAATTCAGCTTGGAATGCGATTAGGATTCACTCCCCTAAAGTTTCTTGGGCAAAAGCCATTTGGTTTCCTGGAAATCTCCCAAGACATGCCTTTGTTGCTTGGAGAAGTATTCTTGATTCTCTCCCTACGGCTGATCAGTTGAGAAAGAGAAATGTTAATGTGCCCATGGAATGCTGCCTTTGTGATACAGGTGTGGAATCTAGAGACCATTTGTTCTTTCAATGTAGGTTCTCTAAGTTTATTTGGAGGGCCTGTATCTTAAAGAGCAATCCCTCTTATATTCACCGAGTTGATGTGGATCTTATGCTTACGGCTACTAAGGTAGCTACCAATATGAGAACTTTTGGAAAGCTGCTTTTTAGTTCAGCGATTTATCATATATGGAGGGAAAGGAACAAAAGGAAATTCGGGGGAAAATCAAGGACAAAAGAGGAGGTGCTACATTTGACCATTAAAGATGCTAAAGACATGATCAGAAGCCGTCAAAGGGATTCAAGCTCAATCTCTAATGCTCTAGATGGAAGCCTTAGCAGCAGAGCTAACCGGGTGTTTGATGTCAATTAATGTGTCCTTTGGGTTTGAAGCTTAAGATGTGAGCTTCGGTAGTTCGCCTCCCATGGGGGAGGCCATTTTGTTGTCACCTTGTGTTCATTCAATGTTGTTTGTCTCAGTTTTCATCTGAGGCTTGTTGTGTTCTCTTGTGGGGTAATAAAATTTCTACTGATCTCCCCCCCGCGCCCCCAAGTAGCCTCTTCTTCAGACTAATTCTTCCACTAAACCTTGACAAAAGGAATCACCCAGGTCCTCAATTTATGTTCTTTCTTATCAAACCTCAAGTGGTTCTTTATAGGGGAAACCTTGAGGAAAACCTTATCTCCAACCTGAAATTCCATGTTATTTCTCTCTGATTAGCATAGCTCTTCTGTCTACTTTGGGCAACTTGAATTCTCTACTTGATCAATTTTATCTTCTCTATTATTTGCTGCACTAGATCTGGCCCCATGAGTTATTTTCACCGACTTCATACTAGCAAATAGGTGATCTGCATTTCCTCCCATATAAAGCCTCATAGGGTGCCATCCCAATCGTTGATTGATAGCTATTATTATATGCAAATTCAATCAATTTTACATGGTCGTCCCAACTTCCTTTAAAATCACTATCACAAGCCCTCAACATAGCCTCAAATACTTGGATTGTTCGTTTTGATTGTCCATCTTATGGGTGGAAAGCTGTGATAAGGTTTAATCTTGTGCCAAAAGCTGCTTGTAGTCCTTTCCAAAAGTAAGATGTGAATCTTGCATCTCTATCAGATATAATGGAGACTGGTACTCCATGTAGCCTTTTAATTTTGTTAATGTATAACTTGGCTAATCTTTCAGGAGTATAAGTCATTTTCACAGGTAGAAAATGGGCTAACTTGGTAAATCTATCCACTATCACCCATATTGCATCATAACCACTTGGTGTCCTGGGTAGATTAGTAACAAAATCCATTGTTATTTGTTCCCATTTCCATTTCAGTATTGAAAGAAGTTGCAATAAACCTGATGGTTTCTGATATTTAGCCTTTATTTATTGACATGTCTAACACCTTCAAACAAAATCAGCAATATGCTTCTTCATTCCTTTCCACCAAAATGTTCCTTCAAGTCATGGTACATTTTTGTGCTTCCTATGTGCAATGAATTAGAAGTGGAATGGGCTGCAGTCAGTACTTTTTGCCTTATTTTTTCTATGTCTGGCACATAGATTCTTTCCTGATATATAACAGTTCTATCAATCTCATTTCATGTTCACAACCTTGTATCTTGATTTAGCTTATACAAACATTCCATTTCCTTTCAGTTTTAGACCTTTAAATCAAAACCATTAATTTCGTTTGATACACTCTTTCATTGCATTTCATATCAATTCACGACATCTATGACAGTTAAAGTCTTTATAATCATCTTATGACAGTTCAAATCTTTATAATCATCTAGTTTCTAAATCATACTGTCATTACTTAACTATTTTTCATGAGTCTACCATTCTCTTCTAGATTCTAATGCCTCAATACCTATTATGACATACCAGAATTTACTCACCCATACACCATGACTTATAATATAGATTTTATAGATTACACAAGTACAAATCATTTCATGTCGTTCAGCAAAATGCTCATAATATAAGTCCATTTTATACAATAATACCAATATCTAATAGCTGGTAACAACACACTTAAATTGTTTCATAATAACAAAATACCTTTCCTATGCCTCCACATCTGAAGCATACATTTGGGCTTCTCCTATAATTACCTTCATATAC
Organism: Protea cynaroides; assembly: GCA_028583415.1. Classification (NCBI taxonomy): domain Eukaryota; kingdom Viridiplantae; phylum Streptophyta; class Magnoliopsida; order Proteales; family Proteaceae; genus Protea; species Protea cynaroides. Next base: position 49,312,274 of record CM053273.1, on the reverse strand, counting down.
CAATTCTTTAATTCATGCTTCGCATTCAAACCTTTATCATTAAGTCTATGTATTATCCACACCTTAGTATCAATAATTATAATTCGCTACAAGTTAATGAAATCTTCCTAGACTTCTTAATCTTAGATATATTATAAATCAAACAATAGACCAAATTTGTATCAAGATTAGCTCCACCATTTTCTTGATCATGCCTTCACACTTAGCATATTACTTAATGTAGGCTTGTATTATAAAAAAGTTCACATACATGACATGGCTTCAGCCTTCATTATATATCCTAAATGGATCATATAACAACTTCATTCAAATTCTTGAAAATTCAACAATTCATTCTATGACATAGCAAAACAGTCCTGCTCCTTAATCCTTCAAATTTTTCTACCTTAAAATCATGTTCTACTCCAAGAGATCTTGGAATTTATTTCATAAATAGCATAAGTGAACTACCAAAGTAGCCTACTAATCCAAATTCATCATAGTAAAATTATTTACATCTTATAATACGGCCTCGCCCAATAAACTAATAATCCATATCACAACAAACATCATTACTCATCAACCAAGGTACAACATATAAATTTTAGTATTTCCTAGACATATTCTATCATAAAATATATGCCATTATACATTTGTTGTAGGGAATGTAATTCCCTCACTGTAGACTACTTAAATTCAAGTTTTCCCTGAGATCTAAAACCTGAGATCTAAAACTTACTTCCTTCACAAAATCGAAACACTGATGGGTGTATAGGCAAACAATCCATGCCCATTGTAATACTAAAATCCTTCATCCATAGAAAAATCAAATCCATTGAGCATGATCTACCATTAATTACCACATCCTCTATATACAATGCTATTCCTTAGAAACACTCATGAAGGTAGGGACACACTCACTTGTCCCTCCAACTTTCTGGTTTAAGTCCTAGCTTCATGGTAAATGACTCAGACACAAAGGAGTGTGTTAGTCTTGAGTCATACAAAGCAAATACAAGCTTTTCATTTATAAATATACAGCGTGAAAATACTATCAAGACCAACATACAACACCTTGACTTGTGTAGCTTATGTCATTCCTAGATTATTTAGTTACACCATAGATAGCTTATACATTTGTTTTTCCCTAAGCCACCAGTCTAACTATAATTATAATATATGGACCAACAATCTGTTGCTCTAATACCAACTTTGTAACACCCTCAACTACAGGCATCGACTATCGGATTGGTCATCCAACATGCTATTTAAATATCCCACAAAATAACCATGCATAGAAATCTGATATAATTTTCGCTTAATTGAAAACCTTTCCATTACATCACATAACATAGCACCAAAGAGTATCTCAGTGGAAGTCATAATACATAACAACTTCTGGAGGCTATATAAAAACTTATAATATTTTAATTATAAAATATTATAACCACAAATAAAAAGATTAAAACAAAATCATATAGGTCCATAGCTGCCAAGGGGTGATGAAATCCCACTTGGTCTCTCACAATGCAGTAGTCTCATCTTTTCCATTACTATCCTCATCTGTAACAATGTCAACATATAAAAGAGTGCGCCAAAGCTCAGTGAAGAAAACCTATCCTGGTAGATTTACAAGCAAACACTCAACATATAATACATAGGTTGCATGTAAATCATTAAACATTTACTTGTATTACATCATATGAAAATCAATAAACATGTCTAATTAGAGTTGTTACATTTACATCAGTTACATTATCAACACATTAAGTCATTATATTATAACAAAACAATTTTTTCCTTATTTTCTTATGTATTTTACAATTCTCATGTCTACATAGGCTTTTGGGCTCACCAGGTTAACTACGTATCTTGTCTAATCCTTGTTTTCTATCTTCCATTCATAAAGGGTGTATGAGTTCACCGAGTATAAATACATATCTTGCTCAAAACACCCCATCGATTAGCTCACTTGGTGGCATCACACACAAGACTATTGCTAAACCAATGGCTTTTCCTTCATTGCTATTTAGGCCTTATCTTTTATCCATTATTTTTTTTATGTATTGAGCTCACCGAGTATAGGGACGTATCTTGCTCAAATACATTCTAATGGCTAACTCACTTGGGGGCGTTACACACAAGACTATTGCTAACACCATTGGTACCATGTCAAATTTAACTTTCTTAGTCATTATCATCTTATTTTACTTCCTTGAACATGACAAACAGTGCTTTGGACTCACCGAGTTTAAATACATATCTTGTCCTTGTACATCTCATTGGCTAACTTGGTGGTGTTACACAAGATTATTGTTCTACCAATGGTGTCTTTCATGCCTTTTAATTATTCCATGTATGGTATCGATTCTGTAAAACATTTATTTTTCATGATATTCAAAATTATCCTTAACTTAGATGTACACCTACCACACCATTCATATCTCATATTATACTAAACCATATCATCAATTTATCATCAGAACATAAGCATATTACATCACAGGTCATTAATAACTTGTTCTACAACACTATCACTTCTTTACATAAACATACCAATACCGAACCAACATTGAACATATAACCTTATAAGGACATAGCAATACACCATAGCACCAATCATCATAGCTTAATATAAATAAGCATTCAATATAAACATAGTAGTCTGCTACAAGGAAGGAGTTCTTCACCTTAGCTTTTCAAATTTGGATGTCCAAGAATAGCTTAATTTGTTCCTTCTTGATAAAAGTCCCTAAAATCACCTTTCAATATCATTTATGCACATCATTGCATTTGGCAATCATTAGGTAGATAACAAAGTCAGTAAGATCTCTGAAAAGATCCCCAACATATTCTTGAAAACATCTCCTAAGTATCCCCCAGGGGTTTGGAGAGAAAAACCCCTCAAAGCAGCAAAATGTGTAGTCAAAAGGGGGGGTGCGACTGATGACTAGCAGCATGCGACCAGCCACAAGACAACGGAAGCTCAAAAATGAGCTCTGTTATTGCCATTTTTTTTATTCTTTGGCTTTAGACATCCACAAACTACTTCTAAATCACCTGAAAATGTATCTCAATATGTCTAAATGTATTACATTCATCTCTATGGCTTTAAACATCCATCTTATGTGTTCTTACATAGGATTTGTTAGCAAAAATCAAAATTTTTTGCAATTAACCCCATTTTTCATGTTTTTCTCATCATTACTACAATCAAACACCCATAAGCCATCTATTAATCTCCGATAAAACCTTAAGAAGTATATAATACTTGTATAAATCATTTTCTTCCTAATTTCTTATGCATGCATTATTCATTGAAGCTTCCTTGTTAGAGATTTGATGAACAGAGTTGTTGTTCATCATCTCTAACATTAGGATCACTGGATAACCTCAAAACTTCATTTTTAATAACCTTGATTTAAACTTGCAAACCATCCATTATTCAGCAAAGTATTTAGAGCTTACCTAGAGCTCCAATAAGCTGATCAAAGAGAATGTACAACTGAAACACCTAATTTCTGTAACCTTTCCTAGCTTGCATGTTCCAAATCTTCTTGCCACAACTAATATTCTCTTTTGCTCTTCCAGCACTTAGTCTTGCTGAAATTTTTGCCTCTGCACACTAAGAATTCTCACTCTCTTTTCCTAACTCAAAGTCACACACACACAATCATCAACCAAGAGTAGAAATTGAGAAAATCTATTCACAAACCAGCTCTAGAACTTCTCCCAAGCTCTCCTACATTTTCAATCAAAATTTTCTCAAAATTTTTAAAATTTTCTCAAAATTTTAAATCAAAATTTTTAAAATTTTCTCAAAATTTTTCGGGCTCAGAATACTTGTCCGGTCGCAACATACCGGTCGCGGCACTGTAGAATATAGTGCGACCGGTATGGTCAGGCGGATAAACCTCTCAGACTTCCCGAGGGGTACCGGTCAATATACCGGTAGTAGCTCTGTATGGTATGGTGCCACCGATATAGTCAACTAGTCAAATAAGACCGGTCGCAGCTCTGATACCAAGTTGTCACACCCCTCCGACTCAACCAGAAGTGTGAGTGAACCGTTACTAAACCAACGGTTCACAAACCACAATCAGAATATAAATAAATACAGCGGAAGTCTTAAATCAAACGAACTGAGTACTTTATTGATAAATTAAATAAGTTATCCAATTATTCAAATACCAAAACATAAATAAATATCCTTACATTGTTTATAAAATCCAACTGAAATAAATAAAAAAAATTAAAATCATCCTAGAGGTACGCGCAGTAAGAGCACTTGCATGAAGCGTCATGCTCGTCCTCCCCTGCTTGCACTTCCAAGGCAGCAACACCTCCATATACTGGAACATCCATGTAGTCATCCACAGTATAACCTGCATCAACATCTAAAAATAGTGTGTACACAAGGGTGAGCTCACAACTTAGCTCAGTAATAAAATCAGACAATAAAACACACATCATGCATTAGTAACATTCACATTATGGTCTGGTTTTAAGTTTGTAATGTGTTATAGAAAGGATTGGCGACCACCGCACCTCTATACACGAGTGTATGAATCCGTCCAATGGATCAAACACCACTATCGTCCCACATGCACCCACCATGGAATAGAGATAGAGCTAAAGTGTCCGGATCAAACACCATCAACACTTCCCCTGATGCCTTACCCATACCAACACGTAAGCCCCTATTGGCATGGGCTTACAAACTGGGCTCGCAACTAACCAATCCTCTATGTCATCACAGTAGGCTTTATCCCAGCACAGCTCCCTACGGCATAGAGATAGAGCTAGAGTCTAGTGGCCAGGCCGGAGACCACAGTGCCACTTCCTCCCCCTGATACCCTACCCCCACCAAGCATGCTAAGACAAAAGCGATACGAAAATGTGCTAGTGTGAAGAATGATCCCAGACCCTAGGCCCTTCCCATTCCACACACCAATGAAAACAATCACATGTCTAACAATCACATCCTAGCATAGCGAGTATGCATGAACAATATAATAACTGAAAGTAAAGATGACATGCGAGTATGCACAAACACCATTCCACATAATCATAATTACTAACAACGTTTTACTGTTATTAATTTATTAGGGTTTAGGTCCAATTCCCTTACCTGACGCTTGATTGCTAGCTTGCTCCGCGTCACCGAATTTGAACTTGCTAACACAGGGTCCTACACGATGGTAGGGTTGAATTAAAATAATTTTCTTAGGGTTCATGTTGGTCAGAAAATCAACTGGTATTGAAAACACCCTCACAGTGCATACCGGTCGGAAGTACCAGTCGTGGCACTGTGGGGAAAGGTGTGACCGGTATGGTCGACCGGTCCCCCACAAACCAGTCTCCGAAAGGTACCGGTCGCATATGGTGCAACTGGTATGCCCCCGGAAGACCATCAACTCGGTGCTCGCCTTCCGTATGTCACGCCCTATTGGTTCTAGGATTTCTCCTATGCATTCTAGGCCTGAGCAACGAGTTAGATTTGTTTCATGTTCCATTTAAGTCTTAATTTCGATGATCCTTAGCCTAGAATGCGAATCTAGGGTTCATCAACTGTATTAGGGTTTGACGGCAAATTTAAGGGTTTTAGATCAATACCTCACCTTGCATGGTATTGATCAAATCATGACTAATCATCTATAATGCTTAACTTAGAGGAAGGTTCAAGCACTTACCGTTGGTTCGCAATTATGGTACTCTTCGTCCAACGGTAAACGACGGCTCCTCTCCCTCCTTCCTTAGCTCTTTCTCCTTCTTCGATCTCTTTCTCCTCTCTAGGGTTTGTGAGCATCAATGAAAGAGTTCTAAGGAGGTTTAAGGGTACTTCAATAGACTAGGATAGAGTTTAGGAAGTTTCCTTACATTAAGAAAGTCCTTAGGCTCGAGATTTGAAAAGTGGGATCCGCACAGATCCGTTTCCGGATCTAACCAGTCTGCCCGCACAAACATACCGGTCAACTGGTACCATCGACCGGTATCATAGACCGGTATGAAAAATATCATACTGTAGGTCCATTTATGTACCTGGTTGTCATCCGCTCGTCCCGTCTGGCCCGGTGATGATTGGAAGACCTGTTACGACATGAATTAAAGGTTTAGATCGGGTTCATGGAGTGTGGGTCTTACATCTTAGACATGCAAAATCTCTTTATCAAGGATCCCATTGCTCAAACCCATCAACAAATTCGAGATAATCCTATAATGATGCCATATTTCTAGGTAAAAAAATTAAATATAAGAAATATGAATGTTTAGCATAAAATAATTAATTTGATTTTATTAATCTAAGCAATATTTTTCTTTTAGGATTGCATTAGTGCTATAGATGGCACACATATCCTGGAAATTGTAAGGCCCGAGCACAAAGTTAGATTTCAAAATCGTAAGCAATATACCATCCATAATGTATTGGCGGCATGTGATTTCAATTTGAAATTCACTTGTCTTAGCTAGGTGGGAGGGTTCAACAACAGACTCTAAGATATTGGCAGAGGCTATCCACAAAGATAACCCAATTATCAGTCCTCTAAGTATGAAATTAAATAATTAAAGTCCTGATTTGCATAATCAACCTTTAAAAGAGTAACAATGATCTCCATACCACTCTTCTTTGTAGGAAAATACTATCTTGCTGATGCTGGGTTTCCTCTGTTATTCCATTTCATTACCCCTTTTGAGGTGTACGCTACCATCTTAATGAAGTTCAAGGTAAAACGCCTCAAATGGATATCGAGTTGTTTAATCATAGGCATTCGTCTCTACGAAATGCAGTTGAACGTGCATTTGGAGTTTTAAAGAAGCGATTTAATATCATAAATGAAGAACCCACGCACCCGTTCCACAAGCAAGTTGATATAGTTATGGCACGTTGTTGTATCCATAATCACATCAGGACAACAATGCCAAATGCTTACCTTTTTAAAAGTATTGATAGGGACTTACTGGCTATGGCTATGGATCCTGAGCCCAATGTCCCCATATTGCAACATCTTAGTAGAATGCAAGAAGCAAGAGAAGAAGCTAAAATCAAGACTGCAATGATGAAGCACATGTGGGCTGATTATCAGCGAATGCGACGGAATCTTCATTAAAGCAGTTACACTTTAAGTATTGGAGCTATTTGCATGATACATTGAATCTTCGGTTTTGATTTTAGTGAAGTTCTTGACTTATATGAATGCTTCATTTCTATGATGTATCTCAATGAAAGTTTCCCTTTCATGTTATGGAAACTATTTGAGAAACTTTAAATCTACTTGGAATTTATCTTTGCGTTTTATTCTTAAACTTTTTAAGTATATGAGTATGTCATAGTCTATTCTGGAGAATCGAACGTGACATCTGGGTCAACCCTTGTGGCAACTTAAATACATCCAGGAACGATAACCACAATTATTACAAAATAAATTATACAGTCTACACATGTAATAACCATACATAATCAAGAAACAATAATAATATGAGCAAAAAAATTTAATATTGACAGATGCAACTAATGTGATATCATACCGCATAATATGTATCAATTATGTATTATAACCAATTATTCTCCATAAAATACTTCTATATCAAATATAAATGTAGCCAAACCAAAAAGAGTAGATCTGAGGCAATTATTTCGATAGACATCTTCGTCCACCAACAAAAAGATTCATAATGTATCTAGAAGGGAAAAAGTAAGGGGAGGGCTACATCATGCGTAGATGCAGTCCCTGCAGGTACATCCCTCACCATGCTCTCTACCAATGCCATCATCTCTGGCGACCACTCCCACCAAAGGGGACTCCATAAAATCAGCAACTGAATAGTAATCTATAGAATAATCTAAAAAGACGTATCGATACGAGGGTAAGCTCACATCCTAGCTTAGTGAGAAATCTAGTATTACATGCATGCAACATACAATGATATGAAATGCAATTATAATATTAGGTCTCAGGTTTGTGCTACTACTTGGTATCATATTGAGATTTGGTCTAGCATTTTCGATCCTACCTACGGCTACCCAACCTCCAACTCTCATATACCGAGCAAGGGTAGAAGCTGAATGCACGACCCCGGGCCGTAAAACAACTTTTACAAGTAAACCCCCATCCAGGGCCATAGACTCCATCTCACCCCAGCTATCGTGCTCCAACATGTCACTGACTCTTCCTCAGGTCTCCCAACCTTTGGAGGTATGAGCTTACACCAGTATTTCAACCCTTATTGGAAGGGCATAGAAAATAGGGAATGGCACCACCTATGTCTATTTTGTACATTTATTTCATTATAGCTGCACACCAACAGAAGTCCCCTGCTCACCACTCCCATAGATCACTGTGCCCCCACTAGCATGTCGACCAAACCATTATGACTCCCACCAGTAGGGATCCGTTATTCACCAATACCATGGATCTTCGTGCCCCCACTAGTGTACTTACAATCCAACATGATCGGTGTGCCCGTGCTCTTAAGTGCCACACGAACCATTATACATGGTTACACATATACTTTATTAATAACGAAGCTATGCCCCAGCGGTGATCCCTGGCTCACCACTCTCATGGATCATTGTACCCCTACTATCGTATAGCATAAATAACATGGTCGATGTATTGTGCTCCAATACGCCAGACACCCATCATACCCAATCATCACACATAAACATTCATGGTTGTTATAATGTAATGCATGCTCATTCATAGCAAGTAATGAAAAGCATATCATTAAGTACAACATAAGCATGTTACTAAGAAAAAGTAGACATGTTATGAATGCCCTAAGTCTATGGACTAGACCTCTCACCTGATAGCACTGATAGTGCTGCAGTACTACAAAGCCAAATAGAAGGCTTCAACTTTGCCCGTATCTAACACCTATTTAAGTATATAAAGTCTATTAATTGGTTGTATAGCTTTTAACCAGCATGGACAAACCTTACATGTCCATACATGGTCCCAAGACAAGTTGAGAACCCAACAATTGTTCTTCCTAATCAGTGCTAGGCATATTGGTCAAAACAGATTGAACTGGAGAATGTAATCAGGTGGTGTGTCTTCCGAAAATGCCATCCGGTTGATATTTAGAATATTTTCTAAGTAAGCTGAACTCGAGGGACAATCAGATGGTCAAACATCTAGCAGACCATCTGATTTATATACACTGTCATAACAGTAGGGTTCTAGTAGGTCATCCAGAAGCTTTACCAAGTGGTGTATCATCCAACACTGTCACTGCTTAGTATTAAACCTAATTGGATGATCCAGATCAATCAGACCCATCAGGTAGCCAGGGGAAGGTAACTAGAAGGTTATGCCTCCATGAGAGTCCTTCAGTAAGGAGCCTCCGATTAGTCCTTGGTCTGTTCAACCACGACATTTGCCTTGGCGGAGGCTGGGTTTAAATTACATGGAGGGAGGGTCACAACCAATCCTTTGATTAGTGCCTCTGGTTTGTACCCAGAAACCAGGTTACGAACTGAACTTGGTCTCCAAGCTTGGGAACTTTGATCCCAACTTCATGGCTTGCCATTTAGTTGGTGGGAATCATATTCCCACCATTAATGTGACTCAAAAGAACCATTTAAGGCTCCATTTAACTCCATTCATGGAGTGGGTGGACAAAACCTAACATTATAGGTCATTAATGGTGGCCTCCATTAATGGAGACCATTAATGGTGAACCACCACTTGGCTTGCATTCATTCACCAAGGAAGAAGTAAAGAGAGGTAAGGACTTACCTCCAAGGGAATGAACTAGGGTTGAGCTCCTTCCTTTGAGCTCCACACTTCTTCTCTTCTTCTCTCACATACTCCCTTAAATAGCCAAGAGAAAATATAGGAGGGTTGGCCCTCCTTTTGTAGAAATCGAGGAGAGAGAGTGGCTCTAACCCGTGTTCAACCGGACGCTATCAACCAGGTGATGCATTATCCTGCAAAGCATCCGATTAGGACAAAATATGGCTTTTAACTCAGCCAGTTGGCCCAAATGCTTTGCGACGTGCACCAATACCACCTAGGGTCTACTATGACACCTAACCATACTAGTTTTAAGTATTAAAGCTTACCTATGGTTCGGATATCCCCTTCGGATCCACATTGGATGCTCCATCAGTCGTCTATTTAAGACCTGGCACAGGAGGAATCCGAGTTAGTAGAAGATTTTCGGTGTTGGTCTTACAATCCCCCTAATTTATAAGAATTTAGCCCCCAAAATTAAGGTGTACTTGAGTCTTCAAACAAATGCGGATACTTTTCCCGCATCGCATTCTCGCTTTTTCTAAATGGCATCCTCAAACTCATAATTGCGCCAATAAACCTTCACATAGGCGATGGAACGGTTCCAAAGTTGTTGAACCTTTCTATCCAAGATAGCCACAGGTTCCACGATGCATGAAAAATCTCGGTCAATCTGTGGGACTTCTGCACTCAATATATGAGATGGATCATAAACGTACTTCTTTAAAAGGGAAATGTGGAAGACGTTATGAACTTCTGATAATGCGGGAGGTAAGGCCAACAGATATGCTACCTTGTCACTTTTCTTGAATATCTCATATAGAACAATGTATCTAGGGCTCAGTTTCCCTTTCTTACCGAAGAGTCGGATGACGCGGTGGGGCGACATTTTGAGAGAAACTTTATCACCCACTTGAAATTCTAGTTCCTTATGCTTTCCATCAGCGTAACTCTTCTACCTGCTTTGAGTTGCCTTGATTTTCTTCCAGATCAGATCTACTTTATTACAAGTGTCTTGTATAATATCAGGCCCTAAAATTCTACGCTCACTTACCTCATTTCAGTATAGACGAGTTCTGCATCGCCTACCATATAGTACCTCATATGGAGCAGTGCCAAGGGTAGCTTGGTAATTTTTATTGTAGGCAAGCTTTATCAAAGATAGGTATTTGTCCCAACTGCCTTTAAAATCCAATGCTTAAGCTCGAAGCATATCTTCTAAAATCTATACCATGCGCTCAGATTACCCATCAGTCATTGGATGAAACGCGGTACTAAACATCAACTGCGTACCCATTGCTTTCTACAGACTATCCCATAGCTTGGACGTGAATCTTGGATTTTTGTCTGACACTATGCTTGTGGGTACCCCATGTAACCTCACTATGTTATCAACATATAGCTTGGCTAACCTCTCCATATCGTATTGTGGCCTAACAGCTACAAAACAGGCTACCTTTGTGAAACAGTCCACGATTACCCAAACTGCATCAACATTGTTTGGCGTTAAGGGTAATCCTGTCACAAAATCCATAGTGATATGATCCCACTTCCACTCCGGGATCGGTAATGGTTGAAGCAACCTTGTCGGTCTTTGCCTATTTGCCATCACTTGTTGGCAAGTAAGACACTTGTAGATGAAAGCTACCACATCTGCCTTCATACCTCTCCACCAGTAGGCTTTCTTCAAATCCTAATACATCTTGATACTGCCAGGGTAAACTGTAAAAGAAGAGGAGTGAGCTTCAATCATAATTGTCTCCTTCAATATCTTGGTAGTTCTTGGTACACATATTCTTCATCTGTATCTGATTAAGCCCATTCTATCAACAAAGAAATCTAGGCCTTGTCTTTCATTCTCAAGATCATGCTTGAAAGTCTTCAATTGAGCATCACTATCAGTGGCGTCTTTGATCTCATCAAGCAGGGTAGGCTGAATAGTCAAGGTACAAAGCAGCTCAGCTATCGCCTCAATCCATTCTGACACAATAGTATCGATAGTAGAGGGTTTAACTTTCAAAGAAGGTTCAATAACCAATGTATGGGCCATGTTGCGCCCTTCCTAGCATTCAGCTGACTTAAAGGTTTCCCCTTCTATGATGACCATTAGCTTCCGACTGAGAGCATGAGCCCCTACATTAGCCTTGCTAGGGTGATACTTGATAATGTAGTAATAATCCTTTAACAGCTCAAACCACCTTTGTTGTCTCATATTTAGCTCTTTCTGGTTGAACAAATGGGCCAGACTCTTGTGGTCTGACATTATACAGAACTTTTCTCCATATAAGTAATGTCTCCATATTTTCATGGCAAAAACGATTGTTATAAGCTCAAGGTCATCGGTAGGATAATTCTTCTCATGCACCTTAAGCTGTCTTAAGGCATAGGCCACTACCTTGTCATCTTGCATGAGAATATAACCTAACCCAAACATTGAGGCATCCGTATAAACGGTGAATGGAGCCTTCTCTGATGAAATAGTCAAAACTAAAGCGGAGACTAGCTTCTCCTTGAGGGTTTGAAAGCCTTCCTCATACTTATCTAACCAAACAAACTTCACTCCCTTCTTCGTTAATCCCTTCAATGGTATAGCTATACGTAAGAATCCCTCAATAAAGCGTTGACAATAGCCAGCTAATCCGAGGAAACTTCTGACCTCTGTAACTAATGTTGGTGGACACCAGTCCATCACTGCACTAACCTTACCAGGGTCCATTGCTAAACCATCAGCTGATATAATATGACCCAAGAAAGCCACTTGCTTGAGCCAAAACTTGTATTTCTTGAATTTGACATACAACGTCTCTTGTCTCAACTTCTGCAGTGCAAAGCAGAGGTACTCCACATTACCTCTGCATGGGTGGTATCATTGGGTGAGTAGATAAGTATGTCATTGATGAAGATGATGACAAACTTATCTAAGAATTCATGGAATACCAGATTCATAAACTCCATGAATGAGGCTAAAGCATTTGTAAGCCCGAAGGACATTTCAAAAATTTAAAATGGCCATACTTTGTCCTGAAAGCTGTCTTGGGTATATCACTTCCCTCAATTTTCAACTGGTAATAGTCTGACCGTAGGTCTATCTTCAAAAATACACTTGCTCCTTGAAGTTGATTCAACAACTCATCGATTCAAGGCAAAGGTATAGGTTCTTGATTGCCAACTTATTTAAATCCCAGTAATCTATACATAAATGGATATTGTCGTCCTTTTTCTTCACAAATAATACCGGTGCTCCCCAAGGTGAAATATTGGGTCTAATGAAACCCTTGTCTAGTAGCTATTGAAGTTGTGTCTTGAGTTTCTTCAACTCAGTAGGAGTCATTCGGTAAGGAGCCTTAGAAAGAGGAGCTGCTCTTGGGACTAAGTTAATAACAAACTCCGTTTCCCGATCTGGTGATAGACCAAGTAGTTCTTCAGGAAACACAACAAGGAATTCGTTTACCACTGGTCTTCCAACCTAGGTATCTGGGCTCCTACATCCAATACCGACACTAAGCAACTTTCACACCCATGGTGTAATAGCTTAGAAGCTTGAAGTACCGATAGGAATAACTTGCGATGCTTCTTAGTCTTATCACCGGTGAACACAAATGCTTGGGAGCATGTGGTCAATAATTCAGGTTGATGAAACCAGCCTGATTGACCCATGACTGTGATCCACCTCGCGATGACAATAAGGTATGATACTCATTGAATTGTTCCCATTCGGCCACTATAGAGTGAATAGACTCACCCAACACTTCAATATAAATATTACGGAATAGACAATTCAGTTAGATTAGGTTCCTAAGTGTGTAGACACATATAGTTGCATAGTCGACATTCACAATCGATAACTATACATGAGTACAAGCTTTAGGAATGGAATTCAGACCATAACCAATGACTTTACAATGTTATAAACCTTCTCTGGATATGACTCCAATGAGATATAATCATCTGGAGATGGAAATAAGCCAAAAGCCATTGTCCGGTGGATGGAAAGTGCCTGATCGACCGCACAACTAAGCGACCACACCCAACGACTACATGATGACATTATCACTATTTTGATTGATTCTTCAACCATTGATCATGGAACTTAACCAATTGACCCTAGGACATGATCCTAAGACTAATGAGGTTACCCTAGTCCTAATGAAAGCAGAACCAAACAATTTAAAGTATTAATTATATACCAATCACAACTAGGTGAACTGATGTGGGAAACAGGGGATTCACTCTGTCTTCAACAGAGTAGTGATTAGCTCACCATTACAGGTGAGGGAATTAGCTTGTTTTAGTTTTAATGTTTTCCATGGGCATATTGTGATTGTAATTGTGATTGGACTACTATGTGATAACATGCCATCCAATATCTGTTATATCTTTTCAGGCATTTTTGCATACTATTTTTGTATTGGATTGATAACAAGTGAAATGTATGATAACATGATTGTTTGGCATATTCTTTTATCCTAGTGGATCCAAATGGCTACATTAGTAATATTCATGGTTTAGGTTTTAACATCTTGTGACTGGCAACCCTTGCCAATAGGGGTTTAGGTATTGGCATAGGCTTATTTTAAAGGGACTGACCATTGAAGAGAGTAAACTAGATATGGGTTAGTAATCTTCTTCTAGGGAGTGAACCTAGGGAAGAATCGCACTCTTAAGTGTTTTTCCTTAGGGACTGGACGTGTTATCCAATGACGAGGGGTGCCTTAGGGATTGGGCGGGTTACCCAACAAAGAGTTGAGGCTTAGTTCTGTCGATGCCAAGATGAAGCTTATGGTGGGGGAATGCTAATAGGTGCCTTGACGTAACCCACGGTGTATCTTATTCTTTAAGTAATGGTTCACATGCAGAGTGAACAATTGTAGATCATTTACTTACCGGTGCTTTAGTGTTCATGCCTGTGCTTGGTGTGTCGCAAAATAATGCATGCATGTTCATAGACCAGCGCCATTAATAAAATACTCATGCATTTATGTCCTTGTGTGCTGATTTTCCTTATTGAGCGTGTTGTTTGCTCACCCTTTGTACGTACAAATTTTTATATTGTTTTGTAGGTAATTATATAATGTTGATATCTTTGAAGATGAAGTTTCTGAAGACGATTTGCACCATTGTACATGTGAATGTGATGACTATCTTCATGGACCAGGGACAGGATTTTGACTAGTTTAAAAATGTCTCTACCTCAAGAGACGAGACTCTTATTTAATTTATAGCTTAGTTTATTTTCATTTGTTTCTGGGCATGTTTTGACCCATGATAGTTATGCTTGAGTTTGATTATTGAATTATTTGCTAGTATTTATTTTATGTCTTGGTTACAGAAACATAAACTGTATGATGTATTATCACATCAGACAATGGCTTCGAGTTTTAATATAAGATTCCGCTATTTTATTTATTATCTTTGATTTATACCAATATTTGGTAGATGTGATGGTGTAGTGGCTGTGAGTATGAACACTACAAATGGATCCTAATATGGATATACTTGCAATGAAAGAAATCCATAATCATACCAAATCATTGTGGTTTTGGACTGTGACAGTGGTGGTGGACATGGTTCTTCCCAATTTAGTAAATCAACACCTTTATGAAACTCTATGAAAGAGATTTGAATATTGGGTTTAGGTTTTTTAGGCAATTTTCTAACTTGAGTATCAACTTCTATTAGTTCTTAGCCTTAACTGAGGGATTTGTATTTCATTGCTAAGGCTTAAAAGTACTAAGTTTGGGATTGTTTTGAAAGCAGGATATTCACTACTATTAATTACTTTTTTTTTTTTTTATAATTAATTACAATGCTTTAGTATCTTTTTTTTCATATCAATTAGGCATTGACCTACACATTATCAATTGAAATAGAATTACATTTATCTTATAGTATTTTGATTTCTTTTTTATTAACTAAGAAAGTTGATACCTTTCATACCATATTCTATTTTTGGTCTGTTTAAATTAAACCTAATATTCTTTTCATATTTTGACAATGTTTTCATCTTGAATTATTTGAACTCTATTTAAAAGAGGATATGGTGTACCCATCACTTCTATGCGGATGAATTTGGATCTTACAAAAATTAAAACATGGGTCTATATGTGGATGCAATTGCAGTGGGTGTGTAAGACCCGTGTCAATCTAACCCGGTCTTACCACCTTGAACCAGGTTTACCCATCATGGTCGAGTCAAATGGACCAAGGGCGTGAAGGAAATCGAGATCCCAGGTATCAAATCGACCCAAAAACACTTAAATTAGGGAAGGGTCACATACCCAGCTAAGCAGGGTCGGACCTCCCAAAACAGAAAGTCAGACCCTCGGTTTTGGAGGGAGGATCGGACAGCTTAAGACCCTAGGGTCGACGGGATCATCGACCCTCCCATCGACCCTCGGTTTCTGTCGAATATAGAAATTACGAAATTTCTATATTTTTTGATTGGGATTCTTTCCTAATCTCAAAGGGACTTATTTAGGATGTTCCTAGTCTATTTAAAGGACGTCCCTAAGCCACTTTCACTCCTTTCACAACCCTAATTGAATTGAGAGAAAGAGAGGAGAAGGAAAAGAGGAAGAAGAGAGGCAAGCAAGAGAACTTAGCAAAAAGGAGAAGAGTTGCAGTGAAAGATTAATCTTCTCGGGTATGGATACTAATTCCATAAGTTTCTACAGACCTTAGGTTAGTTAATGTTGAGAGAGTGATCTCGGAGAAACCCAAAACCATCAAACTATGGTTAGGTTTTCATGGAGACCATAGGAGAATGCATAAAAACTATTTAGATGGATTATACATGGTTTCAGAGCGTGGAATGAATGTATAATGGAATGTAGGAGCAAGCCATAGGATTCCAAACAAGAAGAATGGACTAAAAAGTGGAAATTGGACCAGAGTGCACCGAGGGTCGCACCCAGGTCAATGACCATCCGACCCTAGGTGTTTCTGACCATCGACCCTCAGCATTCGGGAAGTCCAGAAAGAGGGGAGGGTCGATAGACCCATCGACCCTAGCATCGACCCTAGTATCGACCCTCAGTTAACAGAGTAGTTTTGAAATTCAGAATTTATTCTAATTAAATTTTATCGACTTTGTTAGGTCTACTAACAATATAATAACATTATAATGGTGATTTTAGAGCTTGGAAAAGTATCTTATAGCAAGCTAAGGTGAGG
Organism: Protea cynaroides; assembly: GCA_028583415.1. Taxonomy (NCBI): domain Eukaryota; kingdom Viridiplantae; phylum Streptophyta; class Magnoliopsida; order Proteales; family Proteaceae; genus Protea; species Protea cynaroides. Next base: position 49,295,385 of record CM053273.1, on the reverse strand, counting down.
AACCTTAACCCCAAACTAAATTGGTTAATAATAAACTGTTTTCTATTTCTTGAGTCCTATGCTATGTTTGATTCTATGCGAATATGTTTGTAATGTGCATACAGCATGCCATCCAATATTTCTATTACTTGTTCATGCATATTTACTTTATTGTTTATAACATGATGATGATGATGATGATAAGAATAGGCATGTGCTTGTATGTGTGTGGTTGATGTGCTTGATGCGAGCGAGTATCAGGGGAGGTGTGATGAGAACGTCAATAAACGTTAACCTTTGGCGGGTCTCAGCACTTTAGCTCTATCTCTAACTCAAGTCTTGTGCATTGACATCGTCGTATCACCATTACTTTAGCAGAACTATTATGTCGTAGAGTATCAGGGGAGGTGGTTTCGGTCCTTGTAGTCTCTGACTCTACCGGGGGGCCTTAGCTCTATCTCTATGGGCATTCTGAGGGATGTTGGGGTGAGGCATTGGATACACTATTTGGCATTAGGATTGGTTAGTTGCGAGCCCAGTTTGCAGCCCTCGCCAATAGGGGCTTACGTATTGGTATGGCACTATATAGCAATAAACGTAACCTTTGTTATATAATGTTCATGATTGGGTGCATGTGAGTTGACGATAAACGTGATCTTCGGGTAACGTCACACACTCGTGTATAGAGGCGGAGTCAATAAACGCGACCTTTCGCTACCTAAACCTTTCTATAGCATACTGCAAACTTATATACCGGACCAAAGATATAAATTTACTTTTTGCATGCATATGTATTGTTGCATTGTTTTGGCTACTCACTGAGCCGTGATGTGTGCTCACCCCTCGACGTCGAATATTTTTAGTTGATGATGCAGGTTATACCGTTGAAGACTACATGAACGCGTCTGCGTACAGAAACGTGGCAGCCATGGAAGTTGAAGCTGAAGCGGATACACACGACCCCTCTTGCGAGTACCCAGGATCGATGACTTGTTCGATCAGTTACAAGGAGCAAAAGTATTTTCTAAGATTGATCTTCGATCGGGTTACCATCAGCTGAAGATTAAAGAAGGTGATATTCCGAAGACAGCATTCAGGACCAGATATGGACATTATGAATTTTTGGTTATGTCATTCGGACTAACCAATGCCCCGGCAACGTTCATGGAACTTATGAACCGAGTTTTCCACGATATGTTGGATACGTCGGTTATAGTATTTATTGATGATATATTGGTATACTCCAAGGACAAAGAAACCCATGTCAAGAACCTAAACGCAGCCCTACAACGTTTAAGGAAAGAGAAACTATATGCCAAATTTTCTAAGTGTGAGTTTTGGCTAAGTGAAGTCGCATTCCTAGGCCATGTAGTATCCACTGAAGGAATCAAAGTGGACCCCAGCAAGATCGAGGCTATTGTAAAGTGGGAAGCACCAAAGAGCGTTTCAGAAATTAGAAGTTTTCTGGGTCTAGCTGGTTATTATCGGAGATTCGTAGAAGACTATTCCCGGATTGCCGTACCTCTCACCAGTTTGACTAAGAAAGGTGAAAAGTTCGTGTGGACCGATAAATGTGAGAAGAGTTTCCAAACGTTGAAGACCAGATTGATATCCGCTCCGATTTTGACTATTCCCGTTCTAGGACAGACATTTACTTTATACACTGATGCGTCGGGACTGGGACTAGGATGTGTGCTTATGCAAGGAGAGCAAGTAATTGCTTATGCCTCGAGACAATTGAAGATACATGAGAAAAATTATCCCACCCATGATTTGGAGTTAGCGGCAGTAGTACATGCTGTCAAGATATGGAGACATTACCTATATAGAGAGAAATTTCAGATTAAGTCGAACCATAAAAGTCGTACTTATTTATTTAATCAGAAGGAGTTGAATATGAGACAAAGAAGATGGCTGGAACTATTGAAAGACTATGATTGTGATATCCAGTATCATCCGGGAAAAACAAACGTAGTAGCGGATGCGTTAAGCAGAAAACAATGATAAAATCGCAAGGAGAGGTTAGCACAACTGCAACAATGTGCACTACCGGAATGGTATTCAATCACGGAAACGAGCAGTATGTGATAGACACAACGGATGGATCAGCCAACCAAGGGTTTGTTCATCGGTTTTCGAACATGTTTGCTGCATTGAAGATTATACCGGACATAATGGATGAAGTGAAGACAGCTATCAAATCAGATCCTTATCTGAGGAACGAGTACAAGAAGATATCGAGAAAGGTAGGACTAATCCACGAGTTCACCTTGGCCGAAGAGAGAAATCTTGAAATACAAAGGAAGAATATGTGTACCGAAAGCAGAAAGTATGGACATTAGACATCGACCGATGAAGGAAGCCCATACCACCATCTATTCGATACATCCTGGAAGTACAAAAATGTATCACGATCTAAAGAAACTATATTGGTGGAGGGAATGAAAGCGGATGTAGCCAAGTTCGGTGTCTCAATGCCTAAATTGTCGAAAGTAAAGGTCGAACGACAAAGACCCGCGGGACCATTACAGCCATTACCGGAACCAGCCTGGAAATGGGACTACATCAATATGGACTTCGTCACGGGACTACCACTGACTCCTCGAGCAGTTGACGCAGTTTGGGAGATTGTGGACCATTTGACTAAAACAGCTCGCTTCATACCTATACGACCTCAGTATACTCTAGAAAGGTTAGCAAAGCTGTATGTGGATAATATTGTTCGATTACACGGTGTACCAGAAAGCATTGTATCCGATAGAGATCCACGATTTACTTCCAAGTTTTGGGAAGGATTGCAAAAGGCTATGGGTACAACGTTGAAGTTCGATGTGCATTCCACCCACGGATAGACGGACGGTCGAGGCGTACAATTCAGATTCTAGAAGATATGCTACGAGCATGTGTAATTGATTTCAAAGGATCATGGGATGAAAAGTAACCATTGATCGAGGTTCGCGTATAACAATAGCTATCGGGCTACTATACGGATGTCACCTTATGAAGCACTGTATGGCAGAAAGTGTCGAACTCCCTTGTTTTGAAATGAAGTTGGAGAACGTAGTATTGTTGGATCGGAATTTGTTGAAGAGACTTGCCGAGTGGTCGACATTATCAAGGAAAGAGTGAGAACGGCTCAGAACCGTCAGAAGCAATATGCAGATACTCGACGCGAGAGATCCGGAGTTCATTTGTAGGTGATAAAGTATTTTTGAAGGTATCGCCTATGCGAGGATTGAAAAGGTTCGGACAGAAAGGGAAACTAAGTCCAAGATATGTCGGGCTGTATGAAATTCTAGCTAAGCGTGGTAAAGTGGCTTATCAGTTAGCACTACCACCATCTATGTCAAGTGTGCATGACGTATTTCACATTTCCCTATTGAAGAAGTATGTCAAGGATCCAACGCACGCGTGTTGCGATGTAGATTTACCAGATTTGACTGATGATTTGACATTCGAAGTAACACCAACTGAAATCACCAGCCGAAAGGTTCAACGACTACGCAACTGAGATATCTATTATGTTAAGGTCACCTGGAAAAATAGAGACATGGAAGAAATTACATGGCAATACCCTCATTTATTTGATTCAGAAGGTACGTATAATTTCGAGGACGAAATTTTTATAAGTAGGGGGAGTTGTAAGACCCGTGTCAATCTAACCCGGTCTTACCACCTTGAACCAGGTTTACCTATCATGGTTGAGTCAAATGGACCAAGGGCGTGAAGGAGATCGAGATCTCAGGTATCAAATCGACCCAAAAACACTTAATTTAAGGGGAGGGTCGCATACCCAGCAAAGGAGGGTCGGACCCCCCAAAACAAAAAGTCAGACCCTCAGTTTTGAAGGGAGGGTCAGACTCATTAGAAACCTAGGGTCGACGGGATCATCGACCCTCCCATCGACCCTCAGTTGCCTCCGAAACCGAAATTATGAAATTTTCTAATTTTCGATTTGGATTCTTTCCTAATCTCAAAGGGACTTATTTTAGGATGTTCCTACTCTATTAAAGGACGTCCCTAAGCCTCTTTCACTCCTTTCACAACCCTAATTGAATTGAGAGAAAAAGAAGAGAAGGAAAAGAGGAAGAAGAGAAGCAAGGAAGATAATTTAGCCGAAAGAGAAGAGTTGCAGAGAAGGAGTACTCTTCTCAGGTATGGATACTAATTCCATGAGTTTCTACAAACCTTAGGTTAGATATTGATGAGAGTGTGATCTCGGAGAAACCCAAACCATCAACCCATGGTTAGGTTTTCATGGAAAACTATATGAGAATGCATGAAAGCTATTTAGGTGGATGATTCATTGTTTCAGACCATGGAATGAATGTTGAATAGAATGTAGGAGCAAGCCATAGGATCCCAAGCACGAAGAATGGGCTAAAAGAGGGAAATTGACCAAAGTACACCGAGGGTCGCACCGAGGGTCGATGACCATCCGACCCTAGGTGATCCTAACTATCGACCCTCAGTATTCGGGAAGTTCAGAGTTTAGGGAGGGTCGCACCCAGGGTCAATCATGACTCCGACCCTCAGTTAACAGAATGGTTTTTAAATTCAAAATTAATTCTAATTAAATTCTATCGACTTTGTTAGGTCTTCTAGCAATACAATAACAATATAAAGGTGATTATAAAGCTTGGAAAAGTATCCATTAGCAAGCTAAGATGAAGAAACAGAATTCTAAACTAATTGGTTAATAACAAACTGTTTTCCATTTTCTTGAGTCCAACGCCATGTTTGATTCTATGCGAATATGTTTGTAATGTGCATACAACATGTCATCCAATATTTCTATTATTTGTTCATGCATATTTACTTTATTGTTTATAACATGATGATGATGATGATGATAGGAATAGGCATGTGCTTGTATGTGTGTGGTTGATGTGCTTGTATGTGTGTGGTTGATGTGCTTGATGCGAGCGAGTATCAGGGGAGGTGTGATGAGAACGTCAATAAACGTTAACCTTTGGCGGGTCTCAGCACTTTAGCTCTATCTCTAACTCAAGTCTTGTGCATTGAAATCGTCGTATCACCATTACTTTAGCAGAACTATTATGTCGTAGAGTATCAGGGGAGGTGGTCTCGGTCCTTGTAGTCTCTGACTCTACCGGGGGGCCTTAGCTCTATCTCTATGGGCATTCTGAGGGATGCAGGGGTAAGGCCTTGGATACACTGTTTGGCATTAGGATTGGTTAGTTGCGAGCCCAGTTTGCAAGCCCTCGCTAACAGGGGTTACGTGTTGGTATGGCACTATATAGCAATAAACGTTAACCTTTGTTATATAATGTTCATGATTAGGGTGGATGGGGACGACGATAAACGTTAACCTTCGGGCGGACTTCCACACCCTGTGTATAGAGGCGGGGTCAATAAACGTTAACCTTTGACCACCCAACTTTTCTATTGCGCATTGCAAACTTTAAACCAGACCAAAGATATGAATTGATTTCATGCATATGTGTTGTTGCATTGTTTTGTCTACTCACTGAGCCGTGATGTGTGCTCACCCCCTCGACGTCGAATATTTTTAGTTGATGATGTAGGTTATACCATTGAAGATTATATGAATGCTCCAGCATAGGGGAACGTAGCGGCGATGGAAGCTGAAGCTGAAGTAGATACACATGACTCCTCTTGCGAGTGCAACTCATGTGTATTTGAATAGATATTTTCTAGATTTCTTTATTTGAATTTAATAAAGACATGTATTTGATAATTATTTATGTCTCAGTTGATACAGGATAATTTGCTATTTAAATATTAATATCACAGTAGATTCTCAGTTCATTTTATTATAAGACTTCTGCTATTGTGTATTTACTCTGATTATGATTATGGATGTATGGGAGTTTAGATAACACGGATATAGCCTATCAAGATCCTAGTTGAACCATTGGTTTGCTAGCGGTTCATCACACCATTCTGAATAGTGCGGAATTGGGGTGTGACAAAAATGACCAAGAAATCCTATACAAAAGGTGAAAGATGTGTTCATGTGTTAGAAAAGGTTCATAATGATGTATGTAGACCTATGAGCATTAGTGCAAGAGGTGGCTTTCGTTATTTTATTACTTTCATCGATGACTTTTCTAGATTTGGTTTTGTACATCTGTTGAAACATAAGTCTAAGGCTTTGGAGTTTTTCAAATCATTTTGTCTTGAAGCTGAAAAGACGATTGGACAAGTGATTAAGTCACTAAATTCAGATCGAGGTGGAGAATATATGTCTGATGATTTTGAGTTGTACTGTCTTGAAAATGGTATTAAACATTTTCGTACTCTACCTCATACTCCAGAGGCTAATGGAATTGCAGAAAGTCGAAATCGAACTCTATTAGATATGGTTCGACCAATGATGGCAAGGGCTAATTTGCCAACTTCTTTTTGGGGAGAGGCATTATATGCAGCAATGCATATTTTAAATAGAGTTCCCACCAAAGCAGTAAATTCTACCCTTATGAATTATTTTATGGTAAGCAAGCAAGTGTTGCTCATATTCGGGTTTGGGGCTGTATTGCTCATGTTTTGATTCCTGACCCAAATAGAAATAAATTACTATCAAAAACCAAAAGGTGTGTCATGGTTGGGTATCCTCATCACTCCAAAGGATACAAATTATATGATCCTGAGGATAGAGTGATACTGGAAAGCAGAAATGTGACATTCTTAGAAGATCGATTTGATAGTGGGAGTTCTGATGATGTTGATAAAAGTGTTTTGGAGGAGTTAGTAGACACTAATGGAGGTCATCAAGACTCTGTCATTGAGGGGTCCTCAACTCCTATAATTTCTTCGAATACCAATCAAGATAAGCAATATTTTGAGCCCTTAAGAAGAAGTGGAAGGACATCAAAAGCTCCAGACATGTCAGATTATTATGTGTATTTGGGAGAATCATATGAAAGAGTGACCATTAATGAAGTTGTAGATTATCATAATACTTATTCGCAAGCTATGTCAGATGTTGATTCTCAACAATGGATTAGTGCTATGAATGAAGAAATCAAATCTATGCATAAGAATGGTGTGTGGAGGTTGATTGATAGGCCTGTGGGCACTAAAGTTGTTGGTTGCAAGTGGATATTCAAAAGAAAGAAGGATATGCATGAAAATGTTGAGAAGTTCAAAGCTAGACTTGTAGCTAAGGGTTACACTCAAGAATATGGTGTTGATTATGATGAAACTTTTTCACCAGTAGTAAGGATACAATCTATGCGTGCTGTGTTGGCTTTGGTTGCATATTTTGATTTTGAACTTTGTCAAATGGATGTGAAGACGGCGTTCTTGAATGGTAATCTTGATGAAGATGTTTATATGGATCAGCCTGAAGGTTTTATTTCCACTGGAGATGAAGACAAAGTATGCAAATTAGAAAAATCTATATATGGGCTGAAACAGGCTTCAAGGCAATGGAATTTACGATTTCATGATTCTGTTGTGGGCATTGGATTCATACAAAATAATTCTGAATCTTGCATTTATGTGAAGAAGGAAAGGCATAAAGTTGTATATCTTACTTTATATGTTGACGATATTCTACTTGTAGGAAATAATGTCCACATGTTGATGAAAGTGAAACAATGGTTATTTACCACATTTGAAATGAAAGACTTGGGTGAAGCTTCTTATATTCTGGGTATCAAAATTGAGCGAGACCGTTAGCAAAGAAAACTAAGCTTGTCTCAAGAGAAATATATTGATACCATGCTAACGAGGTCCCACATGACTGATTGGTGGGAGGACAAATTCCTTATAATTATCTCAGACCAATTTCCCAAAATGATAGTCCTAAGTCTCCAACGGAAAAATTTAATGACTCATTGTGTCCTTATACCTCTGCTGTGGGGAGCTTGATGTATGCTATGATCTGTACTCGGCCAGACATAGCATTTGCAGTTAGTATGTCCAGTCGTTTTCAGAGTAATCCTGGTAAAATGCATTAGATTGCTATTCAATGGATCCTGAGGTATCTAAAGCAAACAAAAGGCTTTAGATTGACTTATTGTTCTGAACATCTGAATATCCTTGGATATTCTTATTCTGATTATCAAGGATGTGTTGATAGTAGAAAATCTACCTCTGGTTTTGTGTTCACTTTTTGTGATGGAGCTATTGCTTGGAAGAGCAAGAAACAAGAATGTGTTGCGCAGCCTACTATGGAAGCTGAATATATTGCATTAAATGCGGCAGCTAAAGAAGCTGTGTACTTTCGAAAGTTCCTATTGGAATTGCTGATAGTAGATTGTGTAGAAAAACCTATTCCATTTTTGTGTGATAATAATTCTACGATAGTCATCACTAAAGACCCAAAGTGTCATTCTCGGGCCAAGCACATTGAAGGTCGATATCATTACATTCGTGATATTATTAAGAAGAATGGGGTAGTTGTTGAGAGAGTGTCATCTCAATCAAACTTGGTTAATCCCTTTACAAAAGGTTTATCTTTTGGTGTATTTACTAAACATGTAATGGCTTTGGGATTGTGTTAAGCCAAGTGGGAAACTGTTGGATTTTTGTGGCCCAACACAGGTTTACTATGTTATTTTTATGTATTCTCTTTGGGCATCTCTATCTCTATTTTAAGGTATATATATGTGACATGTGGCTTACATGTTTTGTGGCTTATAAATTTGTTATATGGTACCATTGTTTTTTGTCTATTGTATTAATAGACTGCTTTTGCAGATGATTATTCAAATGAGTCACTTTGTAGTCCTTGGCTTGACCGCACCTATCATGATGCGCTATATACTTACATAGGCATTGATTAGACCATGATAGGTTTGAGGGGTACAAATCAAAATTGCTCAGACTATGAGAGACATGGAGACTAGTCTCTTTACGGTCAGTGCACATATGGTCTGTGAAGCCCTTCATGATAAGACCACGTGTACGTTGAGTGGTGACCTTAGTGCCTAATGTTCATTGCCAGTGACTTGACAATTATAAGAGTGTACGCGTACCTACAAACTGTCAATTTGAATAATGTTATCGTATTTGATTTTTTTTATAAAAAATGACAGTTTTGTATTTTGTGTCCCTATTTATTATTTAAGGACACTTGTGGTAATTGTCAAGGTATGTCAAAAGGCAATCTGGATATGGCATTAGGAGGCTAGCATCTCACTTAGGGTTGGACTTTATGGCTGGTCATCTCCACCCTAGAGATATAAAAACATCTCAAGGTCACACATGCAAGGGGAGGAAAAAGCTCAAAATACCAAGATATGGTATACCTGTCCAGCTGGGGTGAGCACCCTGATTGCTTGTGAGATCTTTGGACTTCAAGTGGCTTTGTTTGTATAATCATCAAAAGTTCTTCAACAAAAGAAACAGTTTTTCATCAAAGGAAGAGTGCTTCAACAAAAGATATTTTCAAATCGTCAAAAAAGGTATGACACTCTTCTTAATTTCTTAGATTAAACAAGTGATATGATATTCGTGATATGTTTTCATCTTTGGTATGAGGTTAACAATAACATTGAGATTCATCTAGGATGTTTTTTTCTAATAGAATCATGTGGTGTTTTCCTCTTGTTTTCTCAACGATCCTTGCTGTTTGGAGATAGGATAAAACTAATGGCTGACATATTCACTTAGGCTAGGTTTCTGGCATCTGTTACATGTTAATGAGATGATTCTATTAGAGAAGCTGCTTTGGAGATGAGTTAGAGAGTTTAGGGTGTATTTAAGTTGCTGTCGATCATTGCAAAGCCAAAAAAAAAAAAAAAAGTGTTGTCTATCATGCACTAGTGCAAACTTCATCTTTTGTAAAAAAAAAATTATTTTCTCTTTACAGGTTGAAATGGGAAGTTCAATGACAATACAATTCAAGGGCCAAGGTAGTTGACCAATGAAATGAGCTCTATGAATAGATGATACAAAAATAGATAGAGAAGAAAACTTTAGATGAGCAAAAATCATGCATTACTATGATTAGAAAAAAAAACCCCATTAACAAAATTAACATTACTGTAGAAATTGATTAATCACTCCCATATTGGATGAGGAATGCAAAGAGAGGAACCTTTGCCCATGGTGTTACAACAGATTATGTTAGAAGAGAAGATTTACACAACAGATTATGTTAGAAGAGAAGATTTACACAACAGACTATGGTCTGGTGTTAGAATATTTGCCAAAAACAAAAGGAACCTATAAAAACAAAAGTACCAGAATGAAATGGGAGAGAGGGGGAAAGTTATAATTGTTATTGTTCATGATAGGCCCTGTTTATATACTTCTTCAGCCTGTGATGGATCTTCCGATAGTTGCAAGGAGATCACTTTAAGATACAAACTCGCAAGGTCAAGTTTAGTCAATGCAGAACCATTGGATAAATAAGTCCGGATTTGGGAAATCATAGACTAGGAAAGAGCATTAGCATTTGCAGCAAGTATTGTTATGTGTGTTTCAAATTGTACGAGCTAGGGTTTTGTTAGTTTGTTGTTGCATTTTGAGTGTTCTTTAGAGATCCCTGTTTTATTATATTACCTCATATTACATAGTGAATAATCTTCATCTTCACCCCCAACGTTGAATTGGCGTGTAAACCACATAAGTCTCTTTGTCATCTTTGCTTGATTAATCATTTTTATTTCTTCATGTTTATTAGTGTTTGCATTAACAAATACCATCCCTTAAGAAGGAAATTAATTAATTGCATAGGAAAGTTGTAGAGAAAACCTGCATCATATCTCACACAAAAGAAGAGCTTAGAACAAGAATCAGAGGTTCCCACTGTTTAGAACAAGAAATGGAAAATGAAATCAAATCAATCAACCTCAAACCTGCAATAACTGAACCATGTTTACACAAAAAAAAAAAGAGTTGCATATTGATTGGAGCAGTAGGATGGTTCTGATTTTTTAAATAGGTGCTCTTCTTTTGTATTGACCCCTCAACTTTAGGTATCCTGACCAAAGAAAGAAATCTAAAGCTAAAGAAATCCTAACCAACCGTACAAATATCAAAACACTTATTCTTCTACTTTGCGACCATCTACTAAAGCATTTCATTGTCAATTAATTGTGTAGACTGCTATTTCTACCCTGCAATCAGTTTTGCAAGAGGATTTCAAACCCAGTGAAATAGAGGTATTGACTTTTCATTCTCTTCATTTAAAAAGCCATTGCTTGACCTCATGGATTCCCTTTACATTTTTCATGTTTGATATTTTTTACAGATGTGAATGATGGATCAAAATCAGCCAAGCTCAAATCAAAATCAGCCACTAGCTCATATCAAAAATCAGCCACCAAACTCAAATCAAAATCAGCCAAGCTCAAATCAAAATCAGCCAAGCTCTTCACCAGGTTTCAATGCTAGTTCTAAGGTATCATCTAAACTAACACAACTACCACCATTAAGTGTTTGGAATCATTTTACTAAGGTTATACCTACTGATGGTTCAAGACCTAGAAGATGTAATTGCATATATTGCAATAAAGAATTTGGATGTGCTAGTGAGCATGGCACAAGTACATTGATATATCATTTGGACAAATGTTGGCAATATCCATTTAATAAAACTGAAAAGAAACAAAAAAAAAAAAAAAAAAACCTTGGCTCATTGGCACCAAAATTAGTAGTGTTTTGTGTGCTCACAGGATTGGCTACGAAAGGCACCAGCCCTTCGTAATGAAGAAGATCTGGATGACATGTGTGAAGTGGAAGTAGGTAAAAAGTTCAATGACAACTATTAATAATTACATGCATTATGAAATATATTGTCTTTACTGATTTCTTATTACATTAATTATATTTTCAGATTTGCTTGAGAGTGGGACAATGATGTTTTAAGTTTGAGTCATTTGACGATTTGACCTAAAGTTTGGTATTGTATGTTTGAACTTTAGAGAATTGGAGTTGATTTTATTTCTCTTTTACTTTGTGGCATTGATATAAAAATCTTTATGTTAAACACTTAAATTGGTTATGATTTGTATTTGTTCCTTGTTAAATACTTAAACTGATTTGGTTTGTATTTGTTGGATTCTTAAAAGAATATCATAGGTTGCTTGTATTTGTCATATGTTTTAAGTTATAATTGTTATTTGATAATTTGTTATATGTTTAAGGTCAATCAGGGTCAATATCAGGGTCAATCTAACCCTGAATCAGGGTTAATCAGGGTTAACCCGGCCCAACCAGGCCCTGTCAGTGTCAATCAGGGCAGGTTAGGTTTAGGCCCAACCCTGCCAGGGTCAGGGTTAGGGTTGTAAATTTTTTAACCCTGACAGGGTTAGGGATGAATTTAAATAGTCATGGTTGGGGTTATGGTTTTGAAAAACCCGACCCAACCCGACCCTATTGTAGCTCTAATTTCACTTCACTTGTGCAACCAAACGAAAACAATTTCCCTTCACTACCCTTCTTTATTTCCCTTCCAACCAAACATAGCCTTTGTGTTTACTTTTTAAAGAATATTAATTATGCAGTTATTTGCCATTTGAAATCTATGACCAACCATTGATTAGGCAGACTGGGGTGCCTAACACTTTCCCCGAACCGTACCCTAAGTAGTTCCCAATTTCTCCACACTAGGTGTGCATGACATAAGTAGAAATACATGCCAATGCACGAGAAGATATTTGATTGCATTAGGATCTAAAATTTAACAACTTATATTCACCATGTAATATCCTTATGCAATTATCTGAATTGCCACATCATCACTCACCTTGGCAACTCAGAAGTGTTTTTCCTTTATTATATTAATCGGGATTTTAGATGCATCCATATGAAAATTTGTTTAATTGGGAAAATATTTCTTGAAGGACCATAGACGTTTCCTAAACAGTCTACTATGTTTGAGCCATGCGGAGGCCTGATCTACCAAATTCAACCATTGGATTCATAGAACACAATTTGGATGCACTGCATGTCAAATTTCATGGCTTATTTCCATCATATGGCCCACCATATAGTAATTTCAATGTTGACCATCAAATCAGCATATGGCTGATGTTTCAATTGTGGCACTTCTAAGTAGTTGAAATACTAGAGAAGCGTCTAGATGTCCACTTACCATGTTTCAAAGTTGAGATCAATCACAGTAGTTTTCACCATGTATTGAATCTTTCCCCTGGCAGTCTAAAACTTGTCCAATTTCGATCTGCTGATCATTCTACACCATGAAATGCCTCTGGCTGAAACTTACCACATGGATCAAGAGTTAGGCGGAGAATAAGGCCACAAATATTGGCATCCAACTACACATGGGAGATATTAGGACCATTCGGAGACTTACCCGAATTATCCGAACAGGGCTGTGTAAATCAAATATAATTTAATTGACCAAACGAGCATCAGTATTGTATCACATTCACAATTCGAAAAATGATATCTATTGATTTTGCTTTGCTTCTTATAGATGGTCATTTTTCATAACATTAATGTATTTACTTTACCATTAATGCTTTTTATTTTTATCTTTGGGTTGAATAAACTTGATGCATTGAACAGATGAATACACAATTTCTGAAATTATGGGGAAAAGAAGGAAGTAACTATAGAAAGGGATACATATACAGATACAAAAATATTACAATAGATAGACATGATGCATGGGCTCTTACTTTATGTTGAAGCTTACAGATTACTGATTTCAGAGTCCTGTCTACGGTTTACAAGCACACCTTCCTCCCAAATTTCAATCCACCTGTAATGAAAATCATTCAAACAGGGAATGCATAACATAGAACAAGACTAATTTGTATATGAAAGATATGAGGTAAAATGACATGATAAGTTTAATCATAAAGAAGCTATTGAACAACTGTACAGGATCATTTTTCTTAAGTGGGACGATGGCAAAAAACACTCAGGAATTACCAAAACATGTATGAGGAAGTTCTGTTTAATCTCTTCAGTGATGAAAAATAGAATGAAAAAGAAAAGTAATACTACAAAATTAGATAATCTGTGTGAAATATTAGACAGAGAGCTACATTGTATTGATAATATTGTGATTGAGATACAGTGAGTTGGTATTGTCCTTATATAATGAACTTACAAAGACAACAGACATGTCACTAGGGTGACGTGTAACACCCCCCTCTCAAGTGCAAGGCAAGGGGGAAACAAAGCCTAAACTTGTCAAATAACAAGTCGAGAACCACCAAGCAGTGTGCCAACTTTAAGAGGTTTCTGGAATCACAGTGTTGCCTGCGTTGTGTGGACAGATGGAGCTTCGTATCTGGCACTGAACGTAGCCCTGCTCCATTGTGTGCTTGGGCGTGTACACAAACGTTAATTTGGCTCCCGTGATTAGGATGATGTTACTGGTTGAGTAGGGCAGGGCAATAACATTGAAGTTAAAAAATATAAAAAACAAAAAATGCAAATGTATTCCCTATCTCAACCCTCTGGCAATATAGTAATAATGATCAGTGGAGGCATCTCAGTATGGCAGGAATGCAGGATCGCCGATGGCTTCTCATAACTGAAGGAAAATCGATTTGATCGATTGCAAAATACATTAAATCGTTACTGAGATTGTATAACCACTTGTCAAACATGGAACCACGTGTTAACCATTGAAATTCCCAGAATAGATTATGCTGTCATTGGAATCGATGTACAGAAGATACATTCACTGCCAGGTGAAGTCGAATCTTGCAAATCTCAAATTGATGTGGCAGAAAATAAACAACGGTTTCGTTGCTCGATCGAGATTATCAGAGAGGTATAGCTAAATCGTTGGAAACCACCAGGGATAACAGATCATACAGGGAGAAATTTGTTGCTGCTGCTGAAAACAAAAAAATCGAAATGTACAGTGGATGAGAAGGCTAACTCGTTGCTGGTCTTCGCTGGCATATCTTAGGCGATTTCTACCAGAACATCATGGAATAGAATACCTTGAATTAGGCTTTCCCTTTCAGTGGCCCCCTGGGTCAACTTCCCAGTTGCCGTCCTCTTTTGAACTCCTCTGTAACCAACAATGGATGATACCATCGGTGACTTGTTGAAACCTGAGTCCATCCCTGTTGTTAGGTTCCAACCACTCGAGACACCACCAGAGCCATAGCTTAATTCATTTTCACCATCGAAGAGAAGAAACAATTCAACAACAATGAAGGCTAATCCATTTTCGCCATCGAAGTGAAGGAGTGATTCAACAAACAGTGCGATATAATCCCTTTTCACCATCTAAGGTAAGAAGTAATCCAGAAACAGAAAGAGTTCATCCATTTTCCGAGCATGTTAAGAGTGCTGTGGCACAAGAGTCTCAGTCCTGGAAACCTGATGTGAGACACGATGATACAGAACAATAGGACACGAACAGGAAATTTCACATTCAGGGATGACCAAACTAAAAATGCACTTGAAACAAAATGCCCCAGAATTATAGATGACAATCTGTTTAGGAGATTGCGACACCATGGCAATCGTGATTCTTGCGTAAATTTGATTCTGCAATCAATGTTTTCTTCGTAACTACATCTGAACACCTTCTGGTCCTGTTTGTGAAAATGCGAACTGAAGAATCAAGATGAACTGAGTAAATTTTAAATTTACTCAAAATGCTCTGAACAGCGATTGAGTCATCTGATTGATATATCTGTTTCAGATTGCCCTTAGATATCACAAGGTGTTTAGGAGAAACTGCCGAAGTGATTTTCTTATAAATGGACCAAAATTCGAGATCTGAAAACGGAAACAAAACCGAAAAATAAGATCTGAGATCTAAGAACGGAACGAGAGCTGTTAAAAAATCACTGGAGAATTGAATCACGGAAGGAGACGTCAGGAATCAAATAACAAGTAAATCATCGAACTGAAAATACCAAAGACAGAACCAAAAACAGAATTTGATGTTGAAGTGAACCTGTTACGATATCGCTAGTTCGATATCGTTGGCAGCGATATCTGATTTCTTTCCTTTCTTATTCCAAGATTTTGTTTCCTAAAGTTTATTTTATTTGTTTCCTTGTTTAGCTCTTCTATTTTTACAGCTTTCTTGAAATAGTGACATTCTCCCTCTATAAATACAAAGCTTGAGAAGAGAAGACGACACACTTTCGATTACAGCCAACTGTTGTAACCGAAACTTCTCTCTCCTCCTTCCATCTCTCGTTAATTTCGTTTGCAAGTTCTTGTTTATTTCCTTTGGGTTATTGTTACATGGTATCAAAGAATTAGATCCTCGGCCTTCATTCATCAAAACATTGTTTTGATAGGCCTTCTATTTTTCTGCTCTATCTATGTAACTGAATATCTCTTTTACATACTACTACTACTACTGGTGATCGAGATTTTTTTTTACTGCTACTGTGATTTACTTTGAAGAACATAACATCTTCTCAATCACCCTGCTGCTACTGAGATCAGATCTGTCCAAGCTCTCCTCGAGACCCTTTCTGTTGGTTTGTTGCTGCTGTCCGAGATCTCGTCAAGATTTTTTTTTGGCTGCTCTTGCTGCTGTTGAGTCCTACTACTACTGCTGCACACTTACTTTTTGTGGTAATATCCCTCCTCCCTACATATATGATGACTGATTCTAAAAATACTGAGGTTCAGATCACCTCCATTAGATTGAAAGGGGTTTCCAATTACATTCTCTGGGCTTAGGCAATTAAGGCCTATATTCATTCCAAGGACAAATTAGAATTATTATTCGATGATCCTCCTGACTGTGATTCTAAAGAACATAATGCTATGAAACTCTATAATACTTGGATGTGTGATAATTCTACTATTTAAACCTAGTTGTGGAACAGTATTGATTCGTCTATTTTACCCACTGTTATGTTCCACAACACGGCTAAGGCTATTTGGTCTGACTTACAAGAAACATATGGGCAAGATAAAAATGTCTCTCGTATCTATGATCTGTATGAAAGGATGTTTACTTACTCCATTGGTGATAAATCATTAACTAAATACTATAGAGGGTTCAAAGGCATTATTGAAAAAATACAGGCTGTTCAGCCTCTTACTTCCAATCTGAACAAATTAAAAGCTCAATAGTCTGAGTTTTATGTTGCTAAGTTATTAGCTGGTCTCTCACTAGATTATCAAGTTGTAAAGAATCAGCTACTTGTAGGTGACTCTATTCATACCCGAAGTGAGACCTTTCGTCTTCAACGATTAGTACCTCAGGGAGACTCATTTCCCAAGGACAATTTTGCATTATTTGCCGGCCGTGACCGAGGCTCCTCCTCTAGAGGACGTGGCTCCACTCGAGGACGTGGTCGTGGCCCTCTTGGTCGAGGAGAAATTTGGTCATCCTGAATGGGCTAATACATTAGTCAACTCTACCACAATTAAGGAGTTACCTACCCCTGCACAGGCTCCTCCACCATCGGCATCTGCACCATCCTCTGCTCATTATGAGGCATTACTACAACGGGTTCAACAACTTGAGGCCACTGGTCTACCGTCCGCTGCCACCTTGGCTCATATAGGTACATCTGCTTTAATTTTAATCACATCTCCTACTCCTTGGATTCTTGATTTTGGAGCTACCTGCCACATGATTGGTAAATCATCTACCTTTTCCTCGATTACTGACACCCCCAAACCTGTAACCATTTATCTTTCTGATGGTTCCTCTACCATTGCCTCACAGCATGGGGTCCCTTACCCTATCCTTGTCATTGTCTTCTTTGCTAAAAGTCCCTAATCTTATGTCTATTAGCCAACTTACCAAATTACTTAACTGTATTGCTATCTTTTTCCTATCTTTTCCCCTTCTTATTGTACTTTTCAGGATATCAGGACCAAGGCAACGATTAATCGCGAACGTGAGCATGCTGGCCTGTACTACTTGGAGCAGACTGAACCATTCACTATCGCTGCTACCACTTCTACTACCACCCTCTTCAATGGCATCACCGGCTTGGTCACTTGTCTCTCTCCAAAATGAAGGCTTTATTCCCTAATTGCAAGTCTCTCTCTACTTTACATTGTAAGGCTTGTGAATTAAGGAAACATCATCGTTCGTCTTTTCCTAGTAGTTCTACACCTAGGCGTCCTTTGCCGTTTTCTTTACTACATTATGATATTTGGGGTCCTTGTCGTATCCCCAATAGATTTGATTATTTTATTTTGTCACCTTTGTGAACAATTATTCCAGGATGACCTAGCTTTATTTACTTATGGATTGTTCTGAGTTCCTTAATATTTTTAAGGGTTTTTATAAAGAAATTTCTACTCAGCTTGGTGTTTCTATCAAAATTCTGCGTACTGATAATGCTCTTGAATATATTCAAACTATGGTCTCTAACTTTTGTTTTGTTAATGGTATGCTTCATCATACTAGTTGTACTTACAATCCCCATCAAAATGGGGTTGCTGAATGTAAAAATATACATCTTCTGGATATTACCAAGTCTCTCATGTTTCATATGAATGTACCCAAGTATTATGGGTGTGATGATATTTTAATTGCTTGTCATCTTATTATTCGGATGCCTTTTTGTATGGGGATCTTCAGGAGGCAGTCTATATGGACTAACCTCTAGAATATGTTGCTCAGGGAGGAAATCTACCAAAGTATGCAAATAACTCTAGGCCATTTATGGACTTAAACAGTCCCCTCACGTTTGGTTCGATAAATTCAGCACAATTATTATTAGCTTTGGTTTCACTACTTGCTATTCACATCACTATATTTTTGTACGTCATCAATCTACTATTACCATAATAGCAGTCTATGTTGATGATATCATTGTTACAGGGAATGACAAGTCAAGAATTGCAAACATTAAGTCTCATCTAAACAAACATTTTTAGATGAAAAACTTAGGACTTCTTCATTATTTTATTGGGATTGAAGTTGTTCGAAGTAGTAAAAGCATCAGTCTCTCCCAACGTAAATATGTACTTAAGATATTATTCATAAATAAGCGAACACCCTCCATTTGAATCCAATAAAAATAGTTTAAAATTCAAATTATAAAAGAATAATAAGTCAACTCTATAGTTCAAGAGCAAAAACCACATCTCCGATTGCTAGGGCAATTTTCAACTTTCAAATCCTAAGGTTCCTCTCCAATCTAAAATTTTCATAAATCTTATTATAATAAAACATCACTAAAACCAACAGTGTGCCAAATAATCTTTTGTTTTGATAGGCAAAAATTTAATTTCATCCAGGGCGACTTTAAATAGCATTAACGTACTCCAAACAACGTTTGACCGTAGTGTAACTCCTTCAATATAACTAAGATTCAAGCAATCTCGGATTAATTGAAAATATTCAATAAAATATCAGCAATTCATTTATCATTTGGGATACAAGAGACAAAGAGTCGGAGAGGCTTCTGATGGATTCCAGACCTTGATCTGAAAATTGAAAGAGATTATTCCAATCCTATTCTTTTGACATAGTTGATTGAATCAAAAACTGAAATGGTTCCCAATCAAGAACGAAGCTACTAATCTCTTTATTTTATTTGTGCACTGTTTCTCTCTCCCCTAGTCTGTTTTTGGTCTAAAGGAGTGACAAAACAAATTCAATCCAACCCATAAGTATTACAACAGATAAAATATTAATGATCAGAATCTGGCCATAATACTCAAGTCCCATGTAACCCCCAGAGATTGGGAGCATGAGAGGTTTGCAGGGGCAGTGAGGAAAAGATGCAGAGCACACGGGGAAAATGGAGTGGGGGTCATCAATGGTTGCAAGCATTGGAAATTTAAACCCTTCTTCCACTGCTCCAAAGATCCTTTTAGCGAGGCTGCTTTGAACCATGGCAGCAGATTTGGTAGCGGCAAAAAAAATCCATCACGTTTCAGTCTCGGCTTCCACCTCTTCAGTGAGACGATCGAGAGACATCCATGGGGCTGCCGTTAGGACCAACAAGGCAGCAGGAGATGATGGTATCTCACAGTTGATAACCGGTCACAAGGGGTACTTTAGGGATTCTATATAGCAGGGAAGAAAGAGATGTGAAAGTCTGTCTTTTATGGGGGAATAAAAACAGAAGTTCTGGTAGGGGAGTTAAGAGTAATTATAAGATAAGTATAGCAGACTGATAGTAGTTAGCCCATAAAATATTTAAGGATCGAATATATCTCATTAAAAAAATCTTGTCTTTACTGTGCTTACTTCTTGATTTACAAGGAACAAAACAACAACTGTATATTATGGGTTACATCCTCAATTTATATTTCTGCATGGTGTAAGAAACACTTTTTGGCATTATGGTCAAAACATAACGACGCTTAACTGAGGACAAAAATGGTGAAGAAATTGTAGTTGTACTTCTCCTTTTGTAGTTTGAAAAGAAACAACTAAAATATTTATATGTATGGCAAAAGTTTCCCTCATCAGCAAACCAGGGAAGGCCGTAAGGGTGTCTCTAGTCTGGGCACCTAATTCCGCCACATGGAATAGTGAAATGGAAATTCCTACCATTGGATACCTAGGAGATGGTCTAGATAGACCACATCCCAAATTTTATACCTGAATTCACTCATTTAGACCCATGTGTTGGCAGGCATTCCTATGCATGTCACACCACATTCCCGAAACACTGGGGCTATGACTAGGACGCTTACTACCGTCCCAACCTATCGCCAAGATCTCGACATAGTATCACAATATCACACCATCTCATCACATCACCAGATTACTACGCAAATATGGAACCAAACGGAAGACCAATAAGATAACAACTTTACTTACATACCTTGTACCATTAATATCAATGCACAGGAAGTGACCATGCCGCCAGCCATCTTGAAAATGGCCAAAAAAGACATTGCCAAACTTTGAGTAGAAGCGAGCTTCACCATTAGGTTTGCCTTTCCAAAAGTTCGCAAACCATCGATCTCCAGTGTGAAAATAAAACCAACCCTAAACGAACACAAATGTGTAGCTATCTGAGTTTACTGCGAAATTGATGCTTATCTAAAACAATAAATAACAACAGATTATCTGATAGCCCAAAATAATTGATAAACCTAACACTTATAAATGGAAATCAAAAGTTTCCCATAATAAAAATATGAGGAAACTCAAATGTATATGTATGTAATAGTTGTGTTGTTGAGACTTGAGTGTATTATAGACTATAGTCTTCTTGACTTCTGTAACTTCAACAACTGCAATTTTACTTACGGTGGATTTTTTTATTCTTTCAAGAATTCGCATATAATACATAATGAAGGAGGGAAACAAGCCATACGCATTGAAATGACCATGTCCTACTGATGGTTCAAAATCTCGACGAGATCTCGAGAATCTCGAACTTCTCAAACAGGTTGAGACGAGATCTCGAGGATCTCGACCAATTCTCGACTGGTCTCAACATTTTCGACCATTTCTCGACATTTTCAACCAGTTTTCGACCAGTTCTCGACTGGTGTCAACATAATATATGAATTATGATTGTATGGTCTACTTGGCTGCTTTGGGTTTTTTGACTATTACAATTAATTCATTAAGTGCTATTATGTTTATTGTTCTCTTAACATATAATTTTACTGGCTTATTTGGTCTTCTTTGATCTTTCATTAGCATAATATTATGTAGAATAGCCAATATTATCCTGGGTTAACATCTGAACTTCATACCGACACTACCAAATATGGACGTAAACCCAAACAACCACCATGTGTGATTATTTTTTCAATTTTATAGTTTAAATGTGTGTATATATGGTAAAATGGGATTTCCCTAGAGTATCAGGCCTTAAAATGACCATTTTAGGGCCAAAACACACTTTAAACCTTCACGGTTTTTTTACAATGTTTCGCCGACCAAGATCTCAAAAATCCCAGTTTCTTAGAGGGTCGAAACACCCTCGAGACTCAAGATTTTAAACCTTGGCCTAACTCTTGTGCCTTGTTATGGAACCTCCATTAACCACTTAGGGACATCTCCACATGTAATCCATTCTCTCCATGTTTATATTGATGCAGTTACATGTGTATGATTGGACCAGCGTGATTCGATCTAGAGACCTAGACCAAGGCGAACCAGATCCAACCCAGGAATCTGTTCCAGTAAGGGTTGGTAAGGTTTTGTTAATTACTTGGGTTTAACTTTGTGTTGGGCCATAGGCAAAATAGGAGGGATGAATTGGGTAATGTAGAATCTTACGCCAAATTTTGATCCTTTCAAACATCTCAAATATCCACAAACGATTAGTTTGCACAAATGCCACTTTCCAAGCAACCGTAAGAATCGACTAACAATCTCCTTTAGGAAGGCTAGGAGAATAACCATGCACAAGATAGATTTTTGTGAATACTATCAACCCTCACAATGATTGCCTCGGGATCAATCCACAAGATGGGATCTCAAATCCATTTCACCACACTATCGGGAACTCACCTCCACTTTCACAAGTCAAAGAATAAAATGGCTTCGCAAGCCAAAATACAAGTTACCTATTAATAGGCTGAATATACAAGCTATAGCTCAATCAGCTTGACCCCAAAAGCTCAGTACATCTCAATATTATCATCAAGTTAATATCTCAAAATGAACTTGTAGATATTCAATTTTATTGCTCTGAAGTCATTGGCTAAAGTCCATTAAATACCCTAATGTTCCCTACTTCCCTATTTATAGAGGGTATTACCAAAAAAAAAAAAAAAAAAAAAGAACTAGCTGTTAGAGATCATAACGACTCTATTTTGTACGCCCCGATCGACCGCTTTTTGAATTGACTAAGAGACACCGTTTCTACTTGCAGCGATTGATTGACTGGTCAGCCGTCCCATCAATTGTTCATCAGGGTGCTATTGCTAACCAGTGGCTCATGTACCGATCGACCGCCTTCAAACAAACGGGGTGTTCTCCAGGATCAACGATTTTACAACTGGCCGATCGCCAGACACTCATGTGGACTGCCTACAATCATTTGATTGGCTGTTTGAAAATTGACATTGCAATTCAGGCAACATACTTTCCAGAACTTTGATACTTGACCAAATCAACTCAATTATCACTTATTATATCATGCCAAGATCACCATTTAGAGCCCTTCTATGGTTATCAAATGCCAAAGTCAAGATTAATGATATTTATCAAAAGTTTGGACCATATTTTCACTTAGTCCGTCAATACTCCAACTACCAGCCATCTTAGGTTTTCCAGTTTAGGTCTTTAGGTGGTTACAAGAATTTGAGTTTTAGGGATCAATTACATCCTAAGACCATTTAGATAGATACAAAATGAAATATATCAAAAAAATCCAAGCAATCTGGAAATGTCTTCAAGATACTTGCTCGAGTTGTTTGAAACACCATGGATGTGAGACCTGCACCCGGAATCCTCTACTAACCCAGATTCCTTTTGTCCCAACTCTCAACACTCAGACCGACAGGGCACCCGACACGGATCCGATGAATACATTCGAGTCTTAGGTGAGTCCCTCTATACAAACATGACAAGTTAAATGCACTAGAATGGACCTAGAGTGGCCCCATACGTGTCCCAATGCATAGGAGCCACTCTATTGATCGAAGAGCTATTATTTGGCCCAACCGGAGGATCTACCGGATGGAACACCACCCAATGGCCTGCCCCCGGTTTGTGTGCGTGAATCAAGTGAGTGAGACACACTCTCTCCCTCGGGATTCTATAAATAAGGGATCCCAATCCCTTATTTCACTCCTTGGACCTTGGGATTCGTGAAGGAGGCTTTGGGAAGTGTGAGGGAGCTCAAGCTTGTGCCCTAGCATATCTCTTGTGAGGTAAGCTCACCTCTCTCTTTCTCTTTCTCTCTCCTTCAGTTTAATGGTAAACCTACTGAAAGTTTACCCCACCATTAATAGTCAACATTAATGGAGGTAAACAAAACCTAGTGACCTAGGTGGTTCACACTTTGGATGAGAGTTCATATCACTCTCTCTCTCTTCCAGCACCCATGTTAGACCTAATGGTGGGACACTCTACCATTAATGGAAGCCAAGAACCAAACCCTAGAGAATAGGATGTTCACCAACCTCCTTATTGGGGGTGAAATGAGTCAATACTGACTTTAAACTCTTCCCCTTAGCTTAGGAGGATGGTTCCCACCAACTGGAAATCAGGGCATGAGTGTTGGGGATGCAAGCCCCAAAGATTGAGACCTAGAACTTTGGTCCGAGTGGTCTTTGCACTTGATCCTGAGGTTTCTCACCGGGGGCATATCCTCCAAATATACCGGAAGTATATCCTCTGGATTTCATCGGAGGCTCCGTATGCATAGCACGGTGAACATTGTAGATAACCGGAGGTTAAGCCGGAGGGAATACCATCCAGTGTTGCCTCTGGATTACTTACTGATAGCTCACTGTGATGCTTACCTGATCACAGAGAGTTATCCGGAGGTTGCGCTGGATGATAAATCATCCGTTGCATCCTCCGGTTAAATAAAAAGAAAGGAAATTATTCTAAGTGTTAGTTGGAGGGAAGAACCGGAGGATGTACCCTCTGGAACCTCCACTGTTTATGGCTCAGGTAGCCTGTCACCTAGCTAGGATCTTCAGGGACCAACCGTTGGGTTCCCAACTTATCTTAGGACCCGTATATGGACATCTAGGAGCCGTCCATACTGGTTAAAAGTTACACCACCAACCTAATGAATTTATCTAACTCAATAGGTAATCGATGCAGGTATTGGAAGAAGCCTTTTGCCGGCTTCGAGGTTCAGTAGCACCCTTGGTGCCTACAGGTGAGAGGTCAAGTCCGTAGTAATTAGGGCATTATAACATGTCCATTTTATGCCAATAACATGTTTACATTTATGCTTATAACATGCCATCCAATAACTGTTATTATTGAGCATGCATTTGCATAACAATAACTATGTATGCTTTGCATGATGAATGTTGCTTGGGTATGATGGTTGCGGCGTGTTGGAGCATAATACACGAGCCATGTTGTTTTATGCTATTACCTTAGCAAGGGCATGGTGGTCCATGGGAGTGGTGCCGGGGGTCATTGTTGGGGTATGGCCCCATTCATTATAATTGTATATGTTCACCATGTATGATGGTGCATGTGACGTGTTGGAGTACGGGCACACGCATCATGTTGGAATTGCTAACACTCTAGTGGGGTCACGATGGTCTATGGGAGTGGTACAGGAATCTCCGTTAGGGTGCAACCATTTTTGAATTAATACAAATGATAGACATAGATGGTGACATTACCTACATTTCTACACCCTTGCTAGTAGGGGTTTAGGTACTGGTATAGACTTCACATTTCCTCAGTTGGGAGACCTGATGGAAGAATCGAATCGGCCTGGGGTCTTCAATACTAGATGGGGTCTATGGTGGGAGGTGACAAGCCTCAAGAGTTCGGAGACCTAAATGGGGGTTCACTTGTAGAAGGAGTTTAGTGGTTTGGGACCTCGTATTCTTCTTCTACCTTGCCTGGTGTATGAGAGTTGGAGGTTGGTAACCATTCGTCTTTCCCGCCAGATAACACTCTGGAAGTTAGACATTCAGGCTAAAAGAACTGGATGTTTTTATAGCCAGAGGGTGCAACATCTGCCACTGCCTCCGCTTCACTTCCAAAAAGGTTAAAAGGTTCAAGACTTGAGCCGGAGGCTAAACCGGATGGTCTTGCCCCCCGGATCTTCCCACCTGCTACTCCTTAACTTGGGGGGAGACCAAATCGGAGGACTTTAACCGTATGTTCTAAACCTAGAAACCTTGCCTCCGCCTCAATAAGAACTGTGCACAGTATATTAGAACTTGGAAATTTTTGTGGTAGATCATTATTGCCTTATTCGTCTAATGTATCGATTAGACCATACTACGGTTGTTGACTATGTGGATAGTACTAACACGTAAACATTTACAGATTTTCGCTTTATTGACGGCGTCAAGAAATGCCTCCAAGGCAAGAATTACGACGGCACTGTGAATTTGCCTCCTCTACCAGATGATGAGGCGAGTTTTTGCCATGGTGGTTCTCACTCTCCACCACCTGCAGCTCCGCCACCTCCACCACGTGCTGATCTCCCACAAGCAGCTCCAATGCTAAGAGTGGCTGACATGACGGTCATTATGGGAGGCCTAGTAAAGAACTTAGAGGAGCAGCAAAGGACAATGGCTGCAGCCTTTGCATGGTTGATGGAAGCCATCTAAAGGGCACCCCAAGCTCAAGGTCAAGCACCGGCTGGAGATGTACCACCAGCACCAATTGTGGAAATACCCTTGCCTCAAGCTCGAATACACCTAGATATGGCTCGGATACAATTAAAGGCACAAGTAGACGCATCAAAAGTGATGAGAAACTTTCAGCGCATGCACCCGTTGAAGTTCACGGGAGTTTGGAACAATCCTATGCAGCCAGCCATATGGATCCAAGCGATGGAGAAAACTCTTGAGACGCTGATGTGCACTGAAGCACAGAAACTTTTGTGTGCCACTTTTCAGCTAGAAGGTGTGCCCTATGATTGGTGGAAGGGAATCCAACCCACCCTAGTGAAGAGACATGGAGAGGTCACTTGGCAGATTTTTAAGGAGGCCTTCTACAAGAACTTCTTTCCCCAAAGCTTCAAGGACAGGAAAGAAGTTAAGTACCTCAACCATTCCCAAGGAAGCTCAACTGTTGAGGTATACCAACAAAAGTTCGAAGACGTACTAGTGGTTTGTGAATTCCCATACATGTTTCCTGGTGAGTTGTCGGGTCTACCACCCGATAGAGAGACAGAGTTCGTTATTGATCTCATCCCAGGAATAGCTCCGGCCTCTAAGGGCCCATATTGAATGGCCCCAATAGAGTTGAAGGAACTCAAGGTACAGCTCCAAGAGTTGCTTCACAAGGGTTTCTTCAGGCCCAGTATTTCACCTTGGGGAGCCCTAGTTTTGTTTGTGAAGAAAAAAAAAATGGAAGTGTTCGTTTATGTATAAATTACCGAGACCTGAACAAACTCACCATCAAGAACCAGTACCCTTTGCCCATAATTGATGACCTTTTTGATCAATTGGAGGGTGTTAGTGTCTTTTCAAAAATTGACCTCCGTTCGGGATACCACCAACTAAAGATCAAAGGAAATGATATTCCCAAGACAGCATTTAGGATAAGGTATGGACATTTTGAGTTCTTAGTAATGTCCTTCGGATTAACAAATGCCCCAACATCCTTCGTGGAACTGATGAATTAGTTATTCCATGAGTTCTTAGATAAATTTGTCATCGTCTTCATTGATGACATACTCATCTACTCACCCGATAGTATAACCCATGCCGAACATCTCCGACTGGCATACCAAAGCTAAGACAGGAGGGATTGTATGCCAAATTTAAGAAGTGAGTTTAGGCTCAATCAGGTAACCTTCTTGGGCCACGTTATCTCAGCTGAAAGATTCGTAGTAGACCTTGGTAAAGTTAGTGCAGTTATGGAATGGAGAATGCCAAAGACAATCACAGAAGTCAGGAGTTTCCTGGGATTGGCTGGCTATCACACACTTCATTGAAAATTTCTCCCGCATCGTAGTACCTTTGACAGGGTTAACGAAAAAAGGGGTAAAATTTGTTTAGACCGACAAGTGCGAAGAAAATTTTCAGAAGTTAAAACAGAAACTTTTCTCTGCATACGTCTTAACCATTCCTTCTGATAAGGCAACGTTTACGGTATATACCGATGCATCCAAGTATGTTTTAGGCTGTGTCCTGATGTAGGACGATAGGGTAATTGCTTATGCCTCGAGACAATTAGAAGTTCATGAGAAGAATTACCCTACCCATGATCTAGAGCTTGCAGCCATTGTCTTCGCCTTGAAGATATGGCGGCATTACCTATACGGGGAGCAATTTAGTGTGATGTTGGATCACAAGAGCCTCGTCTACCTGTTGAACCAAAAGGAATTGAATATGAAACAGCACAGGTAGCTGGAATTACTGAAAAACTATGATTGTGATATCAAGTACCATACAGGAAAAGCTAATATGGTGGCTGACGCGCTAAGCTGGAAGGCTCTGGTCTCACGCTTGGGAGATGATCCCGAATTTACCAATCGTGATGAGGGGCGTTACATGGCTCATACACTGGTCACCGCTCCACTTCCGGATAAAGAAATTTCCACCACGGATGCTTTAGCTACAGATTGGGTTGAGGCAGCATCAGCATTACTCAATGCCTTAACCATTCAACCCAACTTGATGGATCAGATTAAAGAGACAATCGATAGCGATATGTATCTGAAGACCCTCAAGCAGGATCTTGAAAAAGGAAAGAAAGACCTAGATTTTTCTTTGGACAGTATGGGAGTAATTATATACAGAGGGAGAACGTGTACCCGAGACTGCTAAGGATTTGAAGGAGAACATCCTAATTAAAGCACACTCCTCTCCTTTCACCATGCATTCTGGTAGCACCACAATGTACCAAAACTTGAAGAAAGCTTATTGGTGGTGAGGTATGAAGGCTGACGTAACCAACTTTGTGTACAAGTGTCTTACTTGTCAGCAAGTCAAAGCAGATCGTCAGAGGCCCCCTGGCCTACTTCAACCGTTACCGATCCTAGAATGGAAATGGGATCACATCACCATGGATTTTGTGATCAGTTTACCTTTTACTCTAAACAATGTTAATGGAGTGTGGGTAATCGTGGACCGGCTAACTAAGGTGGCCCGCTTCATAGCTGTCAGACCACAGTACACCATGGACAGATTGGCTAAACTCTAGGTGGACAACATAGTCAGATTACATGGAGTGCCAGAAAGCATTGTGCCAGACAGGGATCCCAGATTTACATCTAAGCTATGGGATAGCTTGCAAAAAGTAATGGGAACGTGTTAAAATTCAGCACAGCCTTCCACCCTAAGACAAATGGACAATCAGAGCGCACTGTACAGATATTAGAGGACATGCTCCGAGCTTATGCCATGGACTTCAAGGGCAACTAGGATAAATACCTATCATTGATCGAATTTGCCTACAACAATAGTTTCCAACCTACCATTGGCACTGCTCCATACGAGTATTATATGGTAGACGGTGCAGGACACCTCTGTATTGGAATGAAGGGGGAGAGCGCAAAATACTAGGACAAGACATTGTCCAGGATACTTGCGATTAAGTGGATCTAATCACAAAAAGGAAAAAGGCAGCTCAGAGTAGGCAGAAAAGTTATGCAGACATGCGGCGCAACGACCTAGAATTTCAAGTCGAGGACAAAATGTTCTTGAAAGTATCGCCCCACTGAGGTATTGGCCGCTTTAGCAAGAAAGGAAACTAAGTCCCAGGTATATTGGTCCTTTTGAAATCTTGAAAAAAAGCAGAAAGGTGGCCTATCAGTTGGCCTTGCCTCCAGCATTATCTGAAGTTCATGACATATTTCACATCTCACTCCTTAAGAAGTACGTCCATGATCCATCTCACATTTTGAGTCCTGAGGTTCCTCGTATAGATTGGGACTTGTCCTGCACCGTAGAGCCTGTAGCAATCATGGACAGGAGGGTCCAGCAACTGCGGAATCGTTCCATCCCTTATGTAAAAGTCCATTGAAGCAGCTACGCCATTGAGAAAGCAACTTGGGAAGGTGAAAACGAGATGCGGGAGAAGTATCTGCATTTATTCGAAGAACCAAGTACGCTTTAATTTCGAGGACAAAATTCTTTTAAGTTGGGGGGATTGTGAGACCCGTACCCAGAATCCACTACCAACCCGGATTCCTCTTGTGCTAGGTCTCAACACTCAGACTGACGGGGTATCCAACATGGATCCAATGGATACATCCGAGTCTTAGGTGAGTCCCTCTATACAAACCATGGTTTAAAATCTCGCCGAGATCTTGCCAATCTCGCAAGTCTCAACACTAGCCGAGACGAAATTGAGGTTGATAACTCGTCTCGGCAAGATCTCGGTGTTTTCAACTAATTTCGTCAATTTCTCACGAGATCTAGGAGAGAAATTGCTTTTTGACCTTTTTTCAAAATGAATAAAATGGCCTATGCCCTATTCTCGGTAGAAAACTCAACGAAAACAAGTAAGTTGGTGTTTTCTCTACTTTTTTGAAGAAAACTTGATTTCTTCCTCATTTTTTCTTGGTTTAATCTTTGAATTTGCTTTCAGTGTTGCTTCGGATTGTGGAGATTGCAGTGGGAGCTTTGTGTCAACCGTTGAAAGTAAGATTCTTGCTCAAAAATGAGATTTTTACATGAAGTTATGAGAGAGAAAAAAACAAAAGTTTGTAGAATGTATGATGATAGTAGGATGGATCATCTACGACACTCTACGTATTATTAGACATTGTATGTTGATTGTGGAGTTGTGGACTATGGGCTCATGGGGACTATGGGATCATCCAGTATTGAACATTTGAACTATGATGTAATGATTTATAATGAAGGGTTATTTTGTTTTTCATTCCGTTAATGCATTATGTTATTGTCTCATTTGCCATATTTGATTGAGTATAATAGCCAATATTAGCCTAAGTTTACAACAGACTTCAGTGTTTACTGCCAAAATATGGGTGTAAACCCAAACAACCACAAAAAGTCATTATTTTTACAATTTTAGGCTCTAAATGTGTTAATGTATGCAAAAATGAGGTTCCCCTAAAGTTTGAGGCTTAAAAAATGAGTTTTCGCCACCAAGACAGCCTTTTTACACTGTCTCGGTGTTTTTACACTGTCTCGGCGAGATCTCGGCGAGTTCTCGATTACCGCCTCCTCCGAGACATGAGATTTCAAACCTTGAAACAAACATGATAGTTTAAATGCACTAGAATGGACCCTAGAGTGGCCCCATACGTGTTCCAATGCATAGGAGCCATTTTACTAATCGAAGAGCTATAATTTAGCTTAACCTGAGGATCAGGCAGATGGAACACCACCCAGTTGCCTACCCCCAGTTCGTGTGCTTGAGTCAAGTGTGAGACTCTCTCTTCCCTCAAGATTTTATAAATAGGGGATCCCAGTCCCTTATTCACTCCTTGGACCTTAGGATTCGTAAAGGAGACTTTGGGAAGTGTGAAGGAACTCAAGCTTGTGCCCCAACTTTTCTCTTGTGAGGTAAGTTCATCTCACTCTCTCTCTCTCTCTCCTCTAGCTTTAATGGTAAACCTAATGAGAGTTTACCCCACCATTAATGGTCACCATTAATGGAGGTAAACTAAAACTAGTGACCTAAGTGGTTCACACTTTGCATGAGTTCATATCACTCTCTCTCTTCCAGCACCCATGTTAGACCTAATGGTGGGACACTCCACCATTAATGACCACCATTAATGGAAGCCAAGAACCAAAGCCTAGAGAATAGGATGTTCACCCACCTCCTTATTGGGGGTGAAATGAGTCAATAGTGACTCTAACCTCTTCCCCTAGCTTGGGAGGATGGTTCCCACCAACTAGAAATCAAGGCATGAGTGTTGGGGATGCAAGCCCCAAAGATTGAAACCTAGAACTCTGGTTAGAGTGGTCTCTGCACTTGATCCAGAGATTGCTCATCGGGGGCATATCTTATGAATACACCGAAGGCATATCCTCCGGATTTCATCAGAGGCTCCGTATGCATAGCCTGGTGAGCATTGTAGATAACCGGAGGTTAAGCCAAAGGGAATACCATCCAGTGTTGCCTCTGGATTACTTACTGATAGCTCACTGTGATGCTTACTTGATCACAAAGAGTTATCTAGAGATTGTGCCGGATGATACATCATCCGTTGCATCCTCTGGATAAATAAAAAGAAAGGGAATTATTCTTAAGTGTTAGCCGGAGGGAAGAACCGGAGGATGTACCCTCCAAAACCTCCATCCGTTTCTGGCTCAGATAGCCTATCAGCCTAGCTAGGACCTTCGGGGACCAACCGTTGGGTTCCCAACCTATCTTGGGACCCGTATATGGATATCTAGAACCCGTCCATACTAGTCAAAAGTTACATCACCAACCTAATGAATTTATCTAACTCAATAAGTAAACCGACGCGGGTATTGGAAGAAGCCTTTTGCTGGCTTCAAGGTTCAACAGCACCCTTGGTGCCTACAGGTGAGGGGTCAGGTCCGTAGTAATCAGGGCATTATAACATGCCGACTTTATGCTGATAACATGCTTACATTTATGCTTATAACATGCCATCAAATAACTGTTATTATTGAGCATGCATTTGCATAACAATAACTATGTATACTTTGTATGATGAGTGTTGTTTGGGTATGATGGTCGTGTGATATGTTGGAGCACAATACACGAGCCATGTTTTTATGCTATTACCTTAGCAAGGGCAAGATGGTCCATGGGAGTGGTGTCGGGGGTCTTTGCTGGGGTATGGCCCCGTTCATTATATTTGTATATGTTCACCCTGTATAATGGTGCATATAGCGCATGGGAGCACGAGCACACGCATCATGTTGGAATTGCTAGCACTCTAGTGGAGTCACGGTGGTCCATGAGAGTGGTGCCGAAATCTCCGTTAGAGTGCAACCTTATTTAAATTGATGCACATGATAGACATAAGTGGTGACATTCCCCATGAGCCTGAAAGCTTTGGAGACCTTAATAGGGGCTCACTTGTAGAATGAGTTTACTAGTCTGGGACATTGTATTCTTCTTCTACCTTGCCCGATGTATGAGAGTTGAAGGCTAGCGGCCATAGGCAGGACCGAAAATGTTGGTTGAATCTCAATATGACATCAAAGTAGAACATTTGCTAAAGACTTAATTAATGAACTCATTTCATTTCATTGGATGATGCATACATGTGATACCTGACTTTTCGCTGAGCTGAGATAGGAGCTCATCCTCGTATCGATACTTCTTTTCTAGATGTTGATGCAGGTGATTACACTATAGCTGATTTTATGGAGGACTTGTTGATTAGCGATGCCACCGGTGCTGAGGATGCTGCGAGAGAGCATGGCGAGGGCTGCATTTGCGGCGAGGGCTGCATTTGCAGCGATTGCGTCTACGCATGACACACCCCTCTCTATACTTTTCCTTTTACTTTTGACTCTAATGTGAATAGACAATGAGATCTATCTGAGACAATGTTCACAGATCTACTCTTTCAATTCGGGATATTTGTATATGATAAGATAGTATTTTGTAAAGAACCATGTGATGTGAGATTCATAAGACTTACCTTATTTTATGTTATGATATCACATAGTTAGCATCTAGCATTTATTATTGCTTCCGCTATTATTAATCTGTTTCCTTTCATTATTATTGTGGTTATTGCTTGTGTAGACTATGAGATTTGTATGAGAAATCACTGTGGTTATCGATTGCTGGAAGTATTCTGGTTGTCTTGTGGATCGACCTGGATATCATGCCCAATTCCCCAGAATGGACTGTGACAATGGATGGCAAGGCTTGATCATTTAGTTAAGTTCCACCGATCCATGAAAGATCACTTGAGCTGAATGAATTCTCTACTCTGATGTTGGCTCAAGGACGCACTTGCCAATGCTTGAAACAATGATGATGCTAAGAAGAGACAAAGCTTTTTCACATTCAAATAGATTGTTAGCACCAAAACATATAAATCAATAAATCATATAGAGAGTTTTCCTCAATAAACTCCAATTCAATAGAGTTCATGGAGAGTTTTCCTCGACACTTTATATTTTGTACTTAATTTTATATGGGATATTATTGTAATCGGGTTTAAATAAGTAGGAAGGTACGTATAGAGTGCTCAAGGCTTGTTCATAAGGGTGTAAGTGAGGTAGGATAGAAGATTCGATCCTGTTAAGATTTATTTCTGGTTATCACCTAAAGTTAGTTGTCTAGGTGTCATTCATGTGGTTATGTTTACAATATTTAATCTTTCTTTTCTTTACCTTATGATTATTAAGTCTTAGTTGTGTCTTAATAGTACATTGGTTGTATATGGACAGCTGTATATGGACTTTATATAAATAGCTGTATATTCACTGTATATGGACAACTATATATGGACTGTCATTAGCTGCACATGGACAGCCTAATTGATTATAAATAGTAAACGGATAGAGTGAGATAATCACAATCAATCTCTCCCCTTCTCCACGATTTCTCTCCTTTCTATTGGTCTCTTTCTCTGGTTTTCTCTTTTATTTACAGTGTTACATGGTATTAGGGCAAGGTTAATATGCTTTTGCTACAAGTTTTTGGTCATTGGTTTGAGAGTCTATTTCGGTTCTCCCTCTTCTCTTCTCTTTTCCTAATTCTGTCCCATGAATTCTAGACTTAAACCTCGATAAGATGTAATCGATTAACATGGGATCTCAACACAGTATTTGTCTAGAATCTATTCTTCATCAGTTCTGAGAATGATGCAAAATTCCTGAAATTTTTTTTTTTATTCTATAGGATTGCTTCTGTTCAAGAGCAATTCCTTTTTCAGCCTCATATTTTTTTGATATTGATGTGATCAGCCACCAGCACTACTTGGTATTTTAACTCATTTATGTAGCTTTTTTTTTTTTTTTTTTTTTTTTTGGTATTCATTCTTGTACTACAAGATTGTCCCTCTGCAGCAGTACAAGATAAGAAGCAATTTTTTTTTTTTCTTTTTGAAATGATATCCCATTGTTACAACAGTGCTTCCTTTTTTTCGAAAGATTTTTTTTTTTCTTTCTTGTGTTGGTTCCTTTCCAAATGATTGAATCTAAATATCATGTAGACAGTGTTCATGTCCAAATTACTTCGATTAAATTGACTAGCTCATCTAATTTTCTACTGTGGAAGCAAGCTGTGACCATCTATCTCACTGCTAGAGATAAGTTAGCTTATATATACGATGATCCCCCAGATTCCAAGGATTCGACATATAGCACTTGGACCAGCAAGAATGCTACTGTCAATTGGTTTCAATGTTTAATAGTATGGAATCTTCTCCAACTACCAATGTCATGTTTCACACAATGGCCAAGAACGTTTGGATTGACTTACAGGAGAGCTTCTCTCAAGATACAAACTTATCTCACGTTTATGACTTATATGAACGTTCGTTCAATTGTAAACAGGGAGACAGGTCTATCGCGGACTTTCATAGCTCTCTCAAAGGAATCTGGGAAGAACTGAATATCCATCAACCCTTACTACTAACCTCAATACTTTGAAGGCTCAGCGTGCAGAATTTCAAGTGACAACATTTCTATCTGGTCTCAGTTCTGAGTTGCAACCTCCTAAAAGTCAACTGCTTGTTGGAGATAAAGTTCTGACCTTGAATGAGACCTTCTGCCGTGTTCAGCGCATCGTCAACCCTACTTTCTCCTAGTCCAACAGCATTACTACCACTGACAACTCTGCCTTGTTTACTTCTAGTAGCAACCAAGGTCGTGCTAGCTCTAGCAGAGGTCATGATCGTGGTCGAGGTCATGGTGGCTGAGGTGATGCTTCAATGTGTATCCATTCTCATTGTGGTAAACAGAACCATATTGTCGATCGCTATTGGGTAAAATATGGTAAGCCTCCTCAACGGAATTCAAGGTCCCCTTCTCAAGTAGCCGGTGTTGTTACATCCCAGAGTGATACCCCACACCTGACCCTTCTGTTAATGGAGGTTCCTCTTTCAATGTAACATTATCCAAAGATGATTTTCATAATTTGTTGGCTCAACTCAATCAGCTAGATACTCAGGGCAATGCTCCACCCACTACTACTTTGGCGCATACAGGTAATGCTGCCTTCTTTTCATCCATGGCCTTTACTCCTTGGGTTATTGACACGGGAACATCGTTTCACATGACTGGTAAGTCATCTATATTTTTCTTCTTTAATCCATTCCGTGCAACCATCCAATGTTTAACTTGCTGATAGCTCCGCTACCAATGTTTTTGGTAAGGAAATTGTCTCTTTATCCCCTAGTTTATCTCTTTCATCTATGCATCATGTCCCTCTTTTACCCATGAATTTACTATCTGTTAGCTCTTTGGCTAAAACCTTAAATTGTTCCATCATCTTTTTCCCTACCTGTTGTGTATTTCAGGATCTTTGAACAAAGGCGACCCTTAGTGGAAGGCATGAGAAAGACGGACTATATTACTTGGACACCATCCCATCCTCTACCACTAGCGAGAACGGCCTCTATAAAACGACCAAACCATGCTCGAGGAGACTGCTTCAGCCCATATAGTGATTTCTTCAATTTATATACCATAACAGACTCCCCTAAGCAACAAAACCAGGAGGTTGCTCCATATATACCTCCTCATGAAGGTCACCATGCAAGAAAACGTTCTTCACATCTAACTAGTGCAACGACTAGTGATGGGAAGCAACAAGCGAGATCAAGATGCGAACATGAGCAAGCTTAGCCACCGGAGAAAAGGTATCCAGATAATCAACACCATACACCTGTGCATAACCTTTGGAGATTGGGCGTGCCTTCAAACGAGCAAGGGACCCATCAGAGTTGACCTTGACCCCATCTACAACCAAAAACAGACTTGCCCAACAGGAGGGGCACAATATCCCACATATGGTTGACTTCCAAAGCCAATAGTTATTCTTCCATAGCTGTCCTCCAACCAGGACTAGATAATGCCTCTGCAACAAACTTGGGAAGGGTATTGACTCTCAATAGTGGTTAGACAAGAATGAAAGGAAGCAGAGAAACTAGAGAAAGAGGCAAAGTTCAAAATTGGATGGTGAATAAAACTCCGAACCCCCTTACGAAGAGCAATAGGGAATGTGAAGATCAGAGGAAGATGTACTTAACTCTAGTGCGGGATCATCAGAAGAAGGAGAGATGGTAGGTGCAAGGGAGGTCAGGGGCACTGGATCAAGCTGAGGACGTCCTCGATAAACCTGTTGGATGACCGATGGAGGAGGTACCTACGTAACAGAGTGTTGGACAATGTATGTAGGGAGGTCATCATCCAATTCATAAGCAATAAAGGACCCAGCCGGATATGGGGTGGACTCAAAAAAGGACACATCAGCTGTGAAATAATATTTTTTGGATTCAGGTAAGTAGCACCGATAGCCCTTTTGAGTACAAGAGTACCAGAAGAACAAACACTTGAGAGGACGAGTATCTAGTTTAGACAGACCAGGATGATGATCTCTAAAGCGGTTCAAATGGAAACAACAAGGAGTAGGGAATACCACCACCCAAAACAAAAGACGGCATGCGATTAATAAGATAACTTGCAGTCAAAACAGCATATCCACAAAAAGGTTTGGTTACCTTCATTTCAAAAGGAAGGCACTGAGTAACTTCCATCAAATAATGATTTTTCCGTTTTGCAACAACATTTTGTTGAGGTGTGTCGGGGCAAGAAAACTAATGAACAATGCCCCTTTCAGCCATAAAGTGAAAAAAAACTAATTTGAAAAATATTCCTTAGCATTATCACTTCGGAAAACACAAATAGACGTTTGAAATTGTGTCTGAATTTCTCGAACAAAAGCATAGAAGATAGAAAACAATTCCAGACGATTTTTCATTAAATAACTTCAAGTAACTCTTAAAAAATCATCCACAAAAGTGACAAAATAACGAAATTCTAACTTAGACGTGACCAGACAAGTTCCCGATACAACAGAGTGGACTAAAGAAAAAGGGTGTGTAGACTGCTTATTGATGCGAGGGGAATAACTCACAGTGGAGCTTCCCAATTGATAGGACTCACAATCTAAACTAGAAAGAGAAAGAAAACATGGATCAAGTCTTTTCAAACTCTGGAGAGACGGATGACCCAACAATGAAGCCGATGCAGAGACAGATCACCTGAGCAAGCAACAGACAAGGATTCCTCAAGTAGATATAGTCCCCCTTTTTCCCTGCCCCTACCAATTGTCATCTTCGTCGTAAGATCCTAAAAAAAACAAGAATCAAGAAAAAAATGTTACTAAACAATTATAAGTATGTAAGTTTACTGATAGATAATAAGTTGAATGGAAAATTAGGCAAATGGAACCGAAGATAGAGATAATGAAGGTGTGGGACGAACAGTCCTAGTGCCACTGACTTTGACCGAAGAGGTATTAGCCAAAGTGACAGCTATTAGCCAAAGTGACACTGGAAGTAGAGGGACAAAGGGAGGAAAATATACCTGAAACCCCAGACATGTGATCGAAAGCAATAGAATCAATTATCCAGAGGGCAAGAAGAGGAGAGACACACAGTGGCATTAGCTGTCTGGACAAAAGTAGCAGTGGAAGACGAGGAGGGTCGGGTAGCCTGATACTGACTATAGTGAGCATACTCATCATCAGTCATCTGGACCATCTTTCCCTTAGACGGTGTAGACGAAATAGGAGACTCACAACTAGCGGCAGAGTCGGCAAAATACTGCTGAGGGGGTTTGCCGTGAAGCTTCCAACAGAAGTGCTGAATATGACCAGGCTTCACACAATGATGGCAAGAGCCTGGTGTACCAGAAGGGTCTGTGTGAGCTGGTGTACCAAGAGTCTAGCCACGACCAGAACCACTAGGACCAGAAGAAGAACCACAACCCACGACCCATTCTATGGCCAAATTTTCAAGAAACGAGGGCCGAAGTATCCACAGGAGCGGCCTCATGGGGATTGTCATGACATACCGTAACACACGAGAAAAAGTATCCACCAGAAACGCCACAATGGCACTACCAAGAACCTGAGAACGATGGCATCACACTAGGGGCCAAGACCTCCCAAGAATCCCATGACGATCAATTGTTCATGTTGTTCTTGCATCTTCTACACATCCACACTAATGGGAAGTAGAGAATTAAGTTCCTCATATATCCTTTTAAAATCTGCCAAATATTGTGTGATAGGGCAACCTTTCCGATCCACCCGATAAAATTCTTGTAAAGATGCGGGACAAATTATTGTGACCTGAATACAAAATATTTAAATAATCCCATAATTCCTTTATTGTATTGATGTGAGTAATGAGGTCCACAATTGAATTATCCATAGAATTGAGTAGCTGGACCTAAATCCGGGCATCAACAGTGTCAGAATTAGTAACGGTACTAGACTTGGTACTGGTTAAGTAACCCTGTTGATCCCATCCTGTCAAAACCAACTTAACAATTTTACTCCATTACTAAAAATTGTCAAGTCCTTCCAGTTTCTTCTCCATATTCAGATGAGAAGAAGAAGACACCACTTCAGTCATAGTGGTCTTGGATCCAAAAATTTCAGCCATTAATATCACAAAATAAGAGATCTCAATAATCAGTCAGCCAACCAAAAAGCAACACTCCAAAAAAAAATGATCTCAATACTCGGTTCAGCCAACTAAGAGGCAGCAAGATAAATCAAGACTTAATATTCAAAAATCGATCTCCTCCAAAAGAAAAAATGAACCAGAAACATTGAATCAAAATGACGATTCAACTATCCATATTTCTCTTCCATGTAGATCCAAACAATTGATATGCTTCACAGTAGTTTCACCACATATAAATAGAAATCCTCCTTCATAAAATCGATTTCACCATCCAATAGCATCAAAGGAATATTTCCTCCATAAAATTGATATTATTACCACATTTGGTTAAACATAAAATTAGGAGGTGAACTCACCCCCTTTCTTTCTTAAAGATGCAACTTTGATATTGAATAGAAAATCAATCAATATCATAAGAGTATTGTAGGTAAGAAATAACAAGATCTAAAGTTATGTAATAATTCCTAAAGACCATGCTCTGATTCCATGTAAATAAATAAAGAGAAAAGGAAGAGAGAAGAGAGAGAATTTTGTAACTATGGGAGTCACACTTGTGATTGTGGATTGTCTAATACATTCAATATTTATAGACATAGGATAAAACCCAAAGAGGGAAACAAAATAAAAAAAAAAAACAACCTAGAAGGAAAGAGTGTGAGAACCTAAAAGGAAAGTAGGAGAGGAATAAGTCGGCACTCTTATCCTCACATACATCGAACCTAGACATATCTTCACATACATCAAACCTCGACATACATATTTCATCATTTGTAACACCAATAAATAAAGAGTCATCCGTCATTCATAGACAAGCTATTCTACTCTCTCAACCCTCTCTTCTCAACTAATATTCATGCATCAAATAAAAGGGGAGTGTTCTTGAGAAGGAATTGTATTTGTTGGGAGTACAGTATAGCCACTCTTTAATAATGCACTAGTCTTCTATTTCTTATTTCGCGAGACCTTTTAGCCAACCCTCTCAGTATTCCTAATTCTCTTCTCATTCTTCCTTTCTATATTCTCTATTTTCTCCCACAAACTACATCTAAGGACTGAGTTCACCACTAACAGTAAAGGAAAAAAAAATGAGCACAAGTAAAGTCCTAAGATATGCTACCAGCTGAGATCCATCATGTATTTCACTTTTCACAATAAACATCCGAAAGCCAGGAGAAACAACACAAATACTGTGCAGGAAGAAGCAAGGTATACATGCACCAGAGAAGTGGAGTAAGCAGAAACACCAATGATTAAACATTAAGCATGTTTAAGTCGCTCTAAAGTTCGCAGTGAATAAAATATACACAAGCACATCAAACTTGCGTACCTTGCCATGCATTAGGTCATCCCTCCATGCTCCTTGGAAAACATCCCCATTACTGTAATATAAGGTACCAAAACCTGATTTTTTACCATAGCGCCACATACCATCATATATGCTTCCATCAACAAAGGTTAGACAACCCTGGGTAAAAAACAACTAGGATTTATGGCAAAATGACAACAAAATATTCTTAATCCCTGCAGCAAGACATATACTGGCCCTACTATGCAAATCTAGTTTCAGAATACCTTTCCTTCAGGAAGACCTCCTTGGCAATGTCCCCTATAGCTTCCACCTCGATATTGCATCACCATAGTAGGACTCCACTTCTTCTGGGAAACTCTTTCAGCTTCCTGTATCGAACGCTTTATTCAAAATGTAACTCCACATTTACTGGAAATATTATATAGAAAAATACAATTCCATTTTATTGCTAAGAATGATCCAGGTCAAACCAACTACAAATATTCACCTAGACATCAGCAACATCAGAAGGTTAATTTCCTGAAAGTTGGGTAAGTACCTGAAGTTCAAAAATTGGCTATCAATGTGCATGCACATGATTCCTTTTCTCCAAGTTCTTCAAAGAGTTGAAAGATGAATATGATAGAAAAATTTAGAGCTTTTCGTCATCATTATCATCGAGGAATTGTTCAGCTTTCACTAAATACTTCTCTAGACCCCAAACAAAACCACTATCAAAGAGGA
Organism: Protea cynaroides; assembly: GCA_028583415.1. NCBI lineage: Eukaryota > Viridiplantae > Streptophyta > Magnoliopsida > Proteales > Proteaceae > Protea > Protea cynaroides. Next base: position 49,254,357 of record CM053273.1, on the reverse strand, counting down.
TCACATAATAGCCTGAGCCAACTAGTTCATGGAGAACATAAAAAGCTTTGAAGGGGGAAAAGGCAAGCAGCACCAACAGGTAATACCACCTCTAATATTACTAGAAGAGGGGCCAGGCCAGCCAGTTTTTCCTTCTTGCTCCTTTTTGTCCCCTAATTTTTTATGCATTCATCTTTTGGTTTTCTTAGGATGAGGTTTCTTTCTTTATATGAATAGGATTAGAGTCTATCTCCTCCAGGGCCACTATAAGGCATTGAAAATTACAAGTTATTGAACAAATAGCATACTAGAGATTTATTACCAGGAAGGTAGAATGCTACAAAACTAGACAGTAACTTATTAAGAACTGAAATTTACCAGCATGGATGCTGCACGGACAGAAAGCTGGCCTTGCTTTTGAGCAGAACCAGCCTTTTTTCCCTTCAAGTATGTAGACGCAGCATTGCAAATATCCGTTACTGCTTGAAAACCTACATCTGTTAATGCATCCCAAGAAGAGAAGTCTGAAGAGCCCAGTGGCTCACCTTTCATAGCATCCAATGTTGTGGGCTCTGAGGGCTTTGTAGCGTTAGAAAACTGGGGAATGTCACTTGATTGTTCTGAAGGTCTCACACCAACAGGAAGGCTGTAGAAAATTAATCTGTCAAGCATGGGAGTTGCAGAGATAGCTGCCCTTTCCTTGGCCCATTCTTGTGCAATGTAGAATCCTGGTCCAACATTCCAGCTAATAAGTTGTTCCCTTTCCAGAGGAGCCCCTCCTAGAAAACCAAAACCATAGTTAGCGGAAACATGTCTTGCAGGAAGATAGAGCCATGGCCAAACTGAAAATTAATTTTTAGTGACAGCAGAGTGGTTCACAGCCTCAATGCTGAAAGAACACGATCATGCATACCGGCAGTAACTTTATCATTAAAATCAAAATCCAACTTGGTGGTGGACTTCAAAAGTGCAGCATCTTTTCTTTTACTTTGACTACTAAACTCCCTACAATCACAAAATAATACCAGATTTGTCATATATGATCAGTACAGATTTTCACTCTAAAATATAACCATTCAAGGTCAAGAAAAGCAAGAACAGCAAATCAACAAACCTCGAAGCACAAATTTTATCATATTTGCAGCTTGATGGAATCTTATGTTCTTCAGAGTAAACATGAATATCTTCACCAGAATCTTCAGCAGAACATGAAGGGGACATATTCTCACTATCTGATAAACTCAAGAATTCTGAGGCCTTACTTGATTTTGGCTGGTCTTTCCCCAATAGAGAAAACATAAACGGGAAATGCAGAGCTAGTCTGGACAGAAAACTATTTTTTGAAGAAACCTTTTGTCCATCACAGCTGACAGTCAAGAAATTTTAGCATTAGACTACAGAAAAGTATAACAAATAAAAAGTAGGCTTGATGCATGGTTTCAACTAAAGCAAGAAGCAGTACATGATTAAATATTATTTCTCTAATCGATATTTGAATATAACTCCGCCACTTTTATGCTACCGGTCCCATGCCCGGATAAAGGAGGGGGGTTGGTACGTCAGGTCGGCAGCCGGTACCCCTAAAAACACAGTCAAACCCTTAACATGGATTCACAAACAAAAGATAATCAGTGTAATACTAGGCCGTTCTCTGTAAACGATGCATTACACATGGTCCCTGGTGTAGCGAAAAATGGGCAACGGTCGCCGCATCGCCTGAACGTGGTGAAAATTTGGCTAGGGCCGCCGCATCAGGGAACTGGATGCGGTGATAAATTGGCAAGGGTTCTCGCACCGTGGACGAATGTGGGTAAAGAAGCTAGTCCATAAGCGTAGGATTAGAATAGCATATTGGAACATAGGATCTTTAACAGGTAAGAATCTAGAATTGATAGATGTTATAAGGAGAAGAAGGATTAACATAGCTTGCATACAAGAGACTAGATGGAAAGGTAAAAAAGCTAAGGAGTTGGATGGCTTTAGACTTTGGTATATTGGGGATAAAAATAATAGCAACGGAGTGGGTATAATAGTGGAAAAAGAATTAAAGAATGATGTGGTGGATGTGAAAAGAATTGGTGATAAGATTATAGCCATCAAGTTAGTGATGAGAAAAGAGATAATCAATATAATTAACGCATACACACCCCAAGTAGGATTGGATGTGAATAGTAAGCTACAATTTTGGGAACAGATGGATGGATTAGTGCAAGGTTTACCACAAGGAGAAAAGATTATAATAGGGGGTGATCTGAATGGACATATAGGGAAGATCATAGAGGTTATGAAGATGTGCATAGGAGATATGGTTTTGGAGTGAAAAATGAGGGGACCTCAATTTTGGGTTTTGCTACGGCTTATGATTTATCCATTGTAAACACATACTTCGAAAAAAAAGAGAATCACCTAGTCACCTTCAAAAGTAGGTATCATAAAAGCCAAACAGATTTCTTTCTAACTAGAAGGTCCGATAGATTGTTATGTAAGGATTGTAAAGTTACACCCAGGGAGAGCCTACCACTCAGCATAGATTATTGGTCATTGATATATATCTCACTACGCCGAGTAGTAGGAAAGGTCAGTTTTTTTGCCCTATAATAAGGTGGTGGTGCTTAAAAGGAAACACCTTAAAAGTTTTTATTGATAATGTAGTCAAGCAAGGATGTGGAACTTCGAGAGAGACACTAATACAATGTGGAACGAAATGACTACTTGTATTAAGAAAGTTGCTAAAGAGATTCTAGGTATATCGAAAGGAAAATGTCATTCTCCTAGAAGTCTTGGGGGTGGGATAATGAGGTTTAAGTAGCCATTAAAGCTATAAAAGATACTTTTAAGGCATGGCAAAAGACTAAGGATATAGAGGATCTAAAAAAATATAGACTTGCTAGAAATGAAACCAAAAAGGTTGTGGGAAAAGTAAGGGCAAAGAAATATGAATCTTTATCACAATCTGAGCACAAAGAAAAGAAAAAAGGCTATCTATAAATAGCTAAGATGAGGGAAAAGAACAGTAGAGATTTAGACCATGTTAGATGTCTTAAAAGTGCAGATGGTAGAGTTCTAGTAAGGGATGAGGACATTAAATAGAGATGGAACGATTATTACTACAGCCTATTAAATAAAGACGTCTCAGGAAATAGTGCACCAAATTGTTACATTACGCACCATGACACCATAGGTCATAGCTATATATGAAAAATTATGGTGACAGAAGTAAAAGAAGCTTTAAGGAGGATGAATGTAGGCAAAGCATCATGCCCAGATGAGGTCCCAATAAAAGTTTAGAAGAGCCTAGGAATGTATGGATATCTTGGCTAACTAAGTTGTTCAATAAAATTATAAGTTTAAGGAAAATGCCAAATGAATGGAAGAGAAATATTGCGATTTCGATCTACAAAAACAAAGGTGATATTCAGAACTGCAATAACTACAGAGACATAAAACTTATGAGTCATACTATGAAACTATGGAAGAGAGTTATTAAAACTCGCTTGAAAAAAGAAACTACCATTACAGAGAACCAATTTGGTTTTATGCCAAGTAGATCTACGACAGATGCTATTTACTTGCTTAGGAGACTCATGGAAAGATGTAGATAATGCAAGAAGGATCTCCATATGGTTTTTATCGATCTAGAAAAAGCTTATAATAGAGTCCCTAGGGAGTTAATCTCGCAAGTACTATAGAAGAGATGCGTTTCAAGCAAATATGTGGACATAATTAAGGATATGTATTATAATGTGATAACTAGTATGAAAACCATGCAGGGTCAAGGTCATGAATTCCAAATTACGATAGGGTTACATCAAGGATCAGCTTTAAACCCTTATTTGTTTGCCCTCATTACAGATGATCTAACCAGAAACATTCAAGATGAAGTTCCTTGGTGTATGTTTTTCGTTGATGATATTGTTTTAGTAGATGAGACAAAAGCAGTGATTAATGCAAAGTTGGAACTATAGAGATCATCAATGGAATCAAAAGGTTTTAAGATAAATAGAACGAAGACAGAGTATATAGTGTGTAACTTTAGTCACACAAGGATGGATAATGAGGTGGTGAACATTCTTGAGAGGGAGATACAACAAAGTGATCATTTTAGGTATCTAGGTCCAATCATAAACAAAAAAGGTGATATAGACAGAGATGTTTCACAGAGGATTAAAATAAGATGGATGAAGTGGAGAAGTACATCTGGAGTGTTGTGTTGATCGACGTATTCCTATAAAACTTAAAGGAAAATCCTATAAGACAGTCATTCAACCGACTATGATGTATGGTGCAGAATGTTGGGCAATTAAGAAGCACTATATTGATAAACTTAGTGTAGCTGAAATGAAGATGTTAAGATGGATGTGTGGCAAAACTAGGAAGGATAAGATAAAGAATGATCATATTATAACTGATTTGGGAGTAGCGCCGATACATGATAAGCTATGAGAAAGTCATTTGAGATGGTATAGTCATGTTCAACGGAGGCTGTTAGATGCTCCCGTACGGAGGAGTGATTTGATTCAAATTAAAGGGTCTAAAAGAGCTAGGGCAGATTTAAAATGACTCTAGGGGAAGTGGTGAAAAAAGACATGTATAGCTTAGGCCTTGCTTCAAGTACGACATCGAACAGAGCTGATTGGTGAACAACAATCCATGTAGCTGACCCCCATTTAGGTGGGATAAGGCTGTTGTTGTTGTTGTTGTAATCGATATTTGAATACATGATCTAAAACCATCAGGAAGACAGGAATATCTCACAATTGGGAGTTCAAAAATATCAGAAAAATATGAATCATGCAGAAAACCATATAATGTGACTGAGAAATTAATCATCATGAAACTAATTCTTATAGGCAAATAAGTTCACTTTTTGCAGCATAGTAGAGTAAAAGTAATGAATGTAGCAGTGCATAGTGCCTTGAAACATGGTTTTAAAACTCGACCGAGAAGGGTTCTCGGTCGAGATCTTGACCCTTCTCGGTGGTCTCGAAAGGGTCGAGACGAGAACACTGTTCGAAACTGGGTCTCGACCAGTCCCGACCAGTTCTCGACTGGTTCTCGACTGGTCTCGACCAATTTCGAACTGGTCCAAGGCTTTATATAAGAGTCTCGGTCGAGATCATTTTGCTTCTCAAATCCTTCTATTTTCTTCTCCTCCTCCATTCCTTCTTCTCCAACCTTGCATCTAAGGTTCGAAAACCTCTGTTCTTTGCAAATCTCTCCATCAAAGTGCTGTTGGAGGCTCATTTTGACCTATTCTTTGCAAATCTAATGTTTGAGGTATGGTTTTTTCCCCTAAAACTTACTTTTTTACATGAATATGTTCAATATATGTTGGTTCATCATGAAATTTATATATGTGAGAGTCATTAGGCCGATCTACAACCTCATCCTTTCGAAATTATTTTCTTGCATATATTTTTTTTTCTGTTAAAAAAATATATTTTCTAGCAATTAAAAATTAAAAAAAATATGATAAATATTAATTAGATGGTATTGAAAATATTATATGATGAACATATATTATTTCATTTTGCGTATTTAAGTCTTTCATATAATGAGTACTTGTAAATTATGTTATTTTGTGGGATTTATGATTTATGAATGTATGATTTTTCGATAATGTGATTACTTTTTATGCTTCAAATGTGTTATATATGTTGAATAAGTATTTTCCTGTAATATATAGCATTAAAATGGCTCTAAAATGGACTTAATACAGCAAAAAATGGCTTAAACCATAAAAAAAAACCTGTCGAAACTCTCATTTTTACCCTCTGGGAGTTTCGGCAGGTTCTCGCCGAGATCTCGGTAATCTCGGTTTTCTCAAGGGTTGAGACACCCTCGAGAACCGAGATTTCGAACTATGCCTTGAAAAAATAATGCCAGTATAATGTATCAGTTACCATCATATGCAGACTGAAGTGAGGATCCTCACCCTAAAACAACAATTGTTGTTACTATGAGGTTTGGCTCCAAATTAGGTTCACAAGTCACAGAAATAATAATTTCCCCAATGCATCCGGTAGCCTGGCGAAAGTTATGCAAGAAAGCATGCATATCATTGCTGTCCATGACACCAGCACTAGCTAATGTGCAGATAACCACACCATTATATTCCTGAGCACAAACAAACAACATAAGTAGGTGGTTTTCAGATAGTAAACAAAATATGCACAGAAGAACACCTACTTACAGCATCTGGTAACAAAGAATGAGGAAATTACATTTTAAAAAACACAGAATTAGTGGAACTCTGATGGAAAGTGTATTAATTGGGAGCTCAATGCAAATATTATACGCCTTAGTAATGGTGGATTTGAGTGCTCATAGGAAAAACCATGGAGAATTCTCCTTCTTAAAGTTGGTGTGTGTGGAATGAATGGAAAAAAGAAAAAAAAATAAAAAAAAAAGACCTTTCATGATGTGTTTGTAACTTTGTACTAGGCTACTAGAACCATATGAGATCCATCGCATAAGGAACTCCATCTTTGGGCTTCCAATATCAAGTTGAAGGGATTTAACATAGGGACTTCCTTCACTGATAAGACTTTCTTTGCTTTTGCATACACTTTTTGGGGCGACGTAATACCTTTTATTTTAAGCACACATGGCATCCTCTCACCAAAAGAAACAACACAGCCAAATTCTAAACTCCATATCCTTCAATATTTCAAAATTTGATGCTGATTTTTTCCCAACTGATAAAGCAGCTCTCTCATCAAGCAGAAAGACCAAAGCCAAATTCTAAACTACATCCAATCTTTCAATATTTCATACCTTCCTTTTGATGTTTGCTACCAATTTGTTCACATTCAATTCTTGATGTTCCACTCTGCAAAGGATCCCCACCTTCAAAAGATTTTAGAAATTGCTGCAGAGGAGGGGAAAATAAAGGCCCCTAGTTACAATCCAACTAGGTAGAAAGACCTAGTCAATAAGACCAAATCCTAATCTACGAAGAGGGGTTATTTACACACTCTCTCCCTCCTTTCTTCCATCTCTCGATCTCTCTTACGGTTCTGTGCTTAGGTAGCTTTCTCTTCTATTTTGTTACATGTTATCAGAGTGGGTGTCATTTTGAAAGTCATTTAAAGGTCTTCATTCTGGTATGTAGCCAACAATGCTACTGTTGCATCGTATTATTATTTTCTGGTATTTTTTTTTTTTTTCCGACTATTTTCTGCTACTCTGGATGAAGTTTGGTTCTGATTCTTTAATTCTATCTACTGCTATTATCGAGATCTGATTTCAAGAAATCAGAACTTGATTTCCTTCAAGATTTGTTGTGGCTGCTGGAATTATTATCATCAAATACTGCTGATCAGGGTCTCCTTTACTGCTGATTATTTATACTAGTATTATCGGGATCTGATTTTCAAGAAATCAGTCCTCTATCTCCTCCAAGCTCTGGTATTTGCTGCCGTTCTTATTATCGAGAGCTGCTAATCAGGTTCCTTTTCTTTGCTGCCGATATCTCCCCTTAACGAGATCTGATTTAGCTGCTGATCAGGTTCTTTCTTTTCCTGCTGCCGATATCAATTACTTATCAAGATCTCATTTCAAGAACTTATATTATTGTGATTGCTGCTACTAAATACTGCTAATCAGATCTACTCCACGATCTGGTTAGTGTGACTGCTACTACTGATTTATTGATCTACACTGCTGCTGCAGTGCTGCTACTACTGAATCTTTGCTAATCAAGATCCTTTTCTTGACTGAGTTTTGTGTTTATTGTTGCTGTTACTTAATGGATAAAGTTTAGATCTAATTATTAATGATCCAACCTTGCTGCTAATAATATCGAGATCTGATTTTCAAGAAATCAGACCTCAATCTAGTATTCTACGGCTGTGGTTGCTGATCGAGATCTTGTTTTTACTGGTGGTATTGAATTAAAAACTGCTGCTCAAGATCCCCTTCTGCTCAAGATCCCCTTCTGAATTAAAAACTGCTGCTCAAGATCCCCTTCTGATCAGATCTCGATCTCCCTTTCTTATTGGTTTTACTGATCAGATCTTCAAATCTGATCAGTTTTCAAGATTTACTGGTTTCGGCTTCAAGAATTGCTTGAGATTTTTTTTTTTATTGCTAGTCAAATCATTTTCAAGATCTGGGTTCTTGGATTCTACTAGTTTTACTGTGATCACTAAATAAATCAGATCCCACATGTAATACCCCAATTCTTGTTGTATTAATTTTCTAATGTTTTCATTTCCTATTGAGACATTTTCTATTGAATTTTGTACTTAGGGGTATTTTGGTAATTTTAACCCCCCAAATTTGAGGTAAGAGAGTAGAAATTTATAATATATTAATAGTATATGTATAATCATATTGGAAATTAACTTGAATTTTTCTTATGAAGTGTGTAGGTATATAATATACAATGTACGGTTATACGGTTGGGTTTCGTAATAGGTGGGCCCCACAGGGTTAGTTGGTCATTTGGATGATGGGTAAGTTTTAAAGTGAAATTTTATAGTTTTGGGCTTGATTGCAATCGAAAGAATGGAAGGATGGGTGAGGAAAATATGAACATTTAGAAATTGGGGACAAATAGAAGGAATTATTGTGTTTAAGGGCTTACTTGTAAAAAAATTAAAAATAAAAGGACTTAACTATAACCTGTGCCTAATTTAAAGGGATAGCCATGTATTTTATTTAATTAACTTAAAACCTAGAGTTACAAAGACCTAAGCAAGGATAAATAAGACTTTTACTTAAAGTTAAGTATAATTAAATAACTAATAAACTAATTAACTACAACACACACACACACACACACACACACACATATCTACGTGTGTGTGTGTGTGTGTGTGCGCGTGTGTGTCAATAGTGGGGAGACAGCCCCACTCTTTACATTAGAAGAGGAGGAAACCAGAAAGGAGAAGAGGAAGAAAAGGAGGAAGAAGGAGATCGGTTAGCTCTCTCTCTCTCTCTCTCTCTCTCTCTCTCTCTCTCTCTCTCTCTCTCCTATTTGCTGTTCACGCAAGAGGAAGAAGGAGCTGCAAAGGGAAAAAAAAAAAACCCTAAAACCTAAGATGGTTCAAAACTGTTTCTACATAGGGTTATTTACCCTTTAATTTCTACCTAGGTTCAGGATTTAAGCGTGTTGAGACCAAGGGAATTTCCACTGTTGGAATTTCCAAACCCTAAGTATACAAAGGTTGTAGAACAGTAATTTCAGCCTGAGAAACCCTAGTTTCTTCTCTAATTGAAGTGTCATAGGGCAGCATAGTATATTGAAGCATATTTGTCAAGGTAAATATGAAAGAAATTCTGTAATTCAGTGATAATAAACCCTAAAATGAATGCAAGTCAGTAATTCTATTATTTAAACCTGAAATACATGGAAATCCAGCCTTATGGAATTATGGAATATCAAATTAGGACTGCCTAAGATTGTGTAGACCAACTTAGGTCATAAAAAGGGTAAAATTTATAGTGAACAATAAATCTGATGTGCACACCCTTAAATTTTAAAGAAAAATTCAAATTAAAAGGATTATGAGAATAAAAGAAACATGAGCCAGTTTCAGCAAGCCATCTTGACCATCCTAGACTAAGAGAGTCCTCAATCGATCAAGCCAAGGTAATTCTTGTGAAAGGGATTTCAAAGATATTGTTTCTATATTAATTCAAACCTCAGAAACATTGTAAAAATTAGTTCAAAACATATTTCCATTCTTAAATAGTTAGTTTTAAGTTAACATTAAAATAATTGTGATATGTGCCCAAATGGTTGTAGGGCTAAAAGTGGGGGAAAGAATTACTTAGCTTGCTGTCCAGGTGAAAGACTATAAACAGCAAAATTAGGTGAGAGAAATTACCTACTTATACCTGTTGTATGTAATTAGACTTGCCATATGATTAATTTATGCATGTAGTCTATTTTATAATGCTGAAATTGTGTGTTATGAAGGTTGTAATGATTGTTTTATTGAACAGTATGCTAATTCTGTTATACATGAGTAAATCTATGATTAATTTATATTTCCTTGATGTAAGTGCATTCCAAATGCGATGATGGCTGAAATAAATGAAACCATAATGGAAAATAATTTATGTAAACATGCCTGAGGAGTTGTCAAAGAACACAATGGGCCAAGGAAAGTGATAAAATACAATAAATGAACTTAGAACTCATATTTGTTGCCCCCTTTTCATTAAGGGCAAAATAATGAGTGGAGATACGTTGCACCCAGAAGTCTGGGACTTCATTGCCTCCTGTAGAAGCCAACACGTCAGGGACGTCAACAATCCGTTAAGAGGACTGAGTTTTAGGAGCTCACCGCCTTTGGGGCGAGACGTCTGGGACGTCATCTGTACATGCGGCTAACAAGGCGGGATGTCAAGGGCATCAATTAATGCGCAAACGACTTCAAACTATATGCACACTGCAACAAACATCAGACCAACTTGCCTAGGATTTTCTTTTGGGATACATTTACTAAGGTACTTGTTTTCTTGACATGAGAAATTTTGTAATTTCCAAGTATGTTTCAAAGCCTTCCCATGAAGTGGATGATGAGATCTGAATTAATGTATGCTCTGTGAGTGTTTTGTGTGAATTCTGTTGTAAGAAGTTAATTTTTCTTCATTGAGCGTAAACTCATTCTATCATTTAAATGATGGATTTTAGAGATAGGTGGAGATCACTTAGAAGTATATATATTCTAACTCAACTGACCCAGCTTCCGAAGAAAGAATATCTGAGACCGTTAAACTCAGTTTCTTTTGTACCGTTGTGAGAACTTCTATATGTACATAAAGAACAAGAACCATGTAACTAATAGTTAGCATGTAAGTAAAGTTTTGAATGTAAAGTAATGGTGCCACCAGAACGAGAAATGTATGTAGCCCTTTTTTGTCTTAATTAATGTCATTCTAGCTTCCGTTAATTTCTAAAAATTTAAGCTTTATTTGTTTGTTTTTCTTTAAGCCAGTTGAATCCTGGCAGCTTAGCTGTAACATACCTGGCATTGAGTTGGGGGCGTTACACCACATCTGGTTATAATTTGCTTCTGCAACTGCTACTGTCCTGCTAATGCTATCGATCTAATCTGGTGATTTGTTGCCTGCTTCTAAATCAAGGAATTTTACCTCAACTAGGATTTCTAGATCCCACCACTAGATCATACCCTACTTTTGATGACTTATCCTAGTTGTCATTAATTACTTGCCTGCTACTTTAGATCCACATCTATTGACTGAAACGTTGACTTTTTAACTAATGTCAAAATTCCACTTGCCTTATTACCTTATTCCTAGTCATACTAAGACTTCATCATATTTCTTAATCTGAACGTTGGATGGTTTTGAAATTTGGATATCCTACTATTGATGTCTTCTGCCATAAATAATCAAACATAATGGTAGTTTACAAAAATAATCACACATACTGGTATTTTGATTAAAGAAACAGCAATTATTTATGTCTATTGTCTAATATCATTTATGTAAATGTTTATAATAACAAAGTCTTATGAATCAAAGACAGAGGTGTTGAAGTTAAATACTGCAATTTCCTTTGGCATTAATATAAACCCTCACAGCTTGTGCCCACAATAAATAATTAGATGCACCATTTAGCTTGATAGAAGTAATTTGGACATTTAACAAAGTGCACAGAGTTTTAAATTTACCCAATATATATAAAGAAATCATAATAGAAAGGAAGCAGTAAACGACAACCACTATTAAACCAGAACCAAATATCAGTGGAAGCAACATATTTCAAACCAGATTAATATCAGACCAAGCCACAGGGAAGAATCAAGATGAATTTTAACTCAGATGAACATAACAGTCCAGCATAACCAATAGCAGCTGTAACAATTTCACCAAAGGATAAACAGCAAGTTCACAAACCAAAGAAAGAGAGGAGAAGAAGAAGATTGAAGAGAAGGAGAGAAAAGAACTTGACAACAGCAGTGTGCTGTAGCCAAACACAATAAAAAAAAAAATCTCCTCTCTACATCTTATATTTATAGAGAATGAAACTAGACTATTACAGAAAAGTCTCTATAATAAGAGAGGACTACAAAAGGAAATAACTAAAACCAAAAGAGAAAATACTAGAAGAAGAAATAAGGCTACAGCCTCATAACAAAAAAGGCAACTGCAAAACCCACTTCGAAATCCTCACGATTCAGATCTTTCCATATCGGGTCTTACTGTGCCAACCCTTGGCACCCAGTCTTGTGACCCTCCATATGATATAGGTCAGCCCCTAAGGTCACCTAATGATACTAGATCATGTGGGAAGAGGTACTTGAAGCCTAGGAAGCATCACCATCAAATTGGGCCCACGAAACTACGCCCAAATGTATTTTAAGCTCAACCGGAGACATAACCGGATGAACGATCCTCCGCTTGACTTCCATCAGTTGAACAAGTGTAGGACACACTCTCTCTCCATGGGCTACTATAAATAGAAAGGCTCTCCTCCATATTTCCCTTTTTGTGGCTGCTTTAAGTGTGGCAATGTTGAGGGAGAAACCTAGGGCGTAAAGCTTAGAGCTCAAGCATTGGTCTTCCTAGAGATAGGTCCTCACCCTTCCTTCCTCTTTCATTCTTGTATGAACGAATGCTAGAGACCATGGTAGAACTCCAACACTAATGGACTCCATGAATGGAGACCGAAGCTTAACCTAGAAACCTAGATTCTTGCCCTCTCCATGAATGGAGATGATAATGGGGTCCAAATGACTCCCATTGTGTTCCCTAATGATAGGTAAGTGTTTCCCACCACTTAGAGTGAAGGAAACCACGGAAGAAAACCTTCTCTGGTTCGTGTTTGGCTTCTGGGCCAGAACCAGGGCACGAACCGGAGGACTGGCAGTGGCCCTAACACCGGTTGACTCAAAACCAGTCCTCCGCCAGGCAAATGCCTTAATTAAACAGACCAAGTAATAACCGGAGCCACCTAACCGGAGCCACCTGACAGGAGTCACGTAACCAGAGCCACCTGACCAGAAGAACGACCCTCCCGGTAGGTTCCACCGGTTAAGTACATGGCACCGTTTCGCCATGCCTATACCTAAGCTTAATGACATACATTAACAGTATGTAAACTTAATGACCAACCGGGTGATTAATCATCCGATTCATCTTCCGGTTCAGTATACGTAAGAAATGGCTAAGTGTTAACCAGCCTCATGTGCCAGAGGAAAGCCCAACCGGTTCTATCTACCAGTTCATTTTGTTTTGATTTATAAGCCTAGGAATGATTAGAAAGACCTACCTTCTAATTTCCAGCTTATCTTGGGACTCGTGCATGGACTCTAGGACTTGTCTATGCTAGTTCAAAAGACGTTCACCAACCTAATGAAGCTTATTTAAAACACCGCGAGTAGTAAATGAAACCTTCTCCCGGCATCAAGGTTCAACAGCACCTTTGGTGTGCTTGTTGGGTGTTAAATGTTGTTTTCCTTTTATAACATGTCATCTAATGAAATGTATATAATTGTTCATGCATTTGCATTATAACAATAACTATGTATGTTGATTGTTGTGTGATGGATGTGTGGCGTGTGCAAGCACAATACACGGGCCATGTGATTGGTTATTGGCTGGTACCTTAGTAGAGACACGGTGATCCATGGGGGTGGGGATCCGGGGTTCTCTGTTGGGGTACAACCCATGTATGGTGGTTCATGTAGCGGGCGACTTCATGAATTCACGTTGGGATTGACTGAATCTTGATAGAGACACGACGAACCATGGGAGTGGGGAGTCGGGGATCTCTGTTGGGGTACAATCTTAGTTAAGACACTGTATAATGGGCGTGTGACGTGTGGGAGCACAATACACATGCCATGCTCTAGTGGGGACACGGTCAGTCCATGGGAGTGGAATGGGGATTCCTGCTGGAGTATAATTTTACTTACTACGTGCACACGCCATGATAAATGATTGATTGATTTGGATATGATATGTTGTGGGGTAGACGATCATGTGGCGTATGGGAATACGATACACGGCCATATACCCGGTTACACCTTAGTGGGGGCACGGTCAGTCCATGGGAGTAGAACGGGGATCTCTGTTGGGGTGTAACCCTTTTATTGTTATGTTTTCATTACCATGCATCAACTTGGTCAAGTGATTTATGCTTTAGTAGGGGAAATTTAATCCAGGCGGAGGGGTACGGAGTACTCAAGCAGCAAGATACGAGTATATAACATCCAAGCAGTGGGGTACGGAGTACTCAGGCGGTGGGGTACGAGGCAACTGCTCAGGCGGTGGGGTACAGGACAGATCCTCGCTAGGGTATAGGTCGACCATGATTTGCATACATACTTGTATGACACTCACAATTGTTTGTTTATTTGCTTCTGTACTACATCCATTAAATTGTTGCATAGGATTGCATTGGATACCTAACTTCTCGCTGAGCTGGGATGGGAGCTCACCCCTCGATATTGAATTTCTTTTAGCTTTGATTGCAGGTACTTCTTCTGCTACTGCAGTCATGGACCCTGATGATGTTGAGGGTGCTTCTCTTGATGGGGTTCCTCTGAGAGATCATGTCAAGGGCTGCACCTGTAGGGATTGCATCTACGGGACGTGAGTCAACGCCTTGTCTGTTGATTTTGCTGCATGTGGATAAATGATGGTTTGGTCTATCCACAGGAACATATTCGGATTTACTCTAGTTATTAAGATGGGATGTATGTAATATGAATGATATTGTGAAACGGTTTGTAACGCATAACAGATTTATTATATTAAAGTATTACTAGTTGGCATCTTGTTCCATATTATGATTCCGCTACACTGATATTCCGCTACAACTATTGTTAATTATTATATATTATTATAGACATTGTGTATGTAGACTGTGGGGTTTGTTTGGTAGATCATTTTGGTTGTCGATCACTGGAAGATTCGGGTTGCCACGAGGGTTGACCCGAATATCATGCCCGATTCTCCAGAATAAACTGTGACAGCAACACTGCTAGCCGATATTGCTAAAGGCATGTTTGGCCTTTAGCCTTTATTTGTAACAGCAGCACCAGATATCAAACCGGATAAACCACGGGCTGCGTAGCAAATTGGAACCATATTGTTGAAGAGTGGAACACTTATAGTCTTAGAGTTACCTTAGGATTTATGTTTCCTAGTTATTTATCTTTGCTAGATTCATTAAGATTTATCTTTCGTAGTCTTGATAGAAGACCCATGGACATAGTCTTTTCATTCCATAGTAATTGCTCTCTTTTCGTAGTCTTGATAAGAGAGTCACATACTCACATTCTCTATCTATTGTTCTTCTTTTTCTCCATTTTTCCTTCTCTTTCTTTACATTATTACTATTGTAATTTCAATTTATGTCTTTATGTCTAGGTTCAATGTATTTGGAGATATAAGTGCTGACTCATTCCTCACCCACTTTCCTTTCGTGTTCTTTCCTTACATTTCTTTCTTCTTTCATATAAATTCTTTTACTCTATAAATGAAGCATGACTTCTATCATCTTAAACAAATCAAACCATTATTCCAACATGGTATCAAAACGAGGATCTACCTCAATGTTCATGCCATAATGCTGCCGCCGCCATCACCACCTAGAGCCAATGCCTTCTGCCTCTCTTGTATCGACCTTCTACTGCCACCGCCTCTCTTCAAGCGGCGGACCTCTACTAGCGCCGCTTCCCGGCAACCCCTTGGTGGTCATGGTTTCCGCCGAGGGTAGCTAAAAATTGTTACTCAGTTTTGAGATCTCGATTTCCTTCCACCGAAATCGAATGTTCCCTATAGATATTTGATTTGCCAAGTATGGCTATGCATTGTTCCGATTAACCTTTTTGTTCTATATAAGCCTCAGCCATGTCAAACATAATGACTGCATCAACTTTTCCCAAGGGCTCTAGCAATCAGAGCTTCTCTAACCTCCTTACGTTCCCTAGTTGTTCCATTAAATTGTATGGGAATAATTATTTGATGTGGTTTTGTTCCTGCTTTCTTTCTATAGCATCCCGTAATGTTTCAAGGTTCCTTATTGGGAAAGCTAAAAAGCCTAATACTGATGGTTCAGAACAGAGTAAATGGAGCTCTAACAACTACCTGGTGATGAATGATCTTATCAGTTATATGCATCTAAACATTGCACGAGGTTATTTATTGCTACATTCGGCTGCCAACATAAGAAAGGCTGCTAAAGAGACCTACTTGCAGGTAGGCTACAATGCTCAAGTGTACGAACTGCAAATGAAAATTCATGATACAAAGGAAAAGGAGTTTTCTTTGTCTCAGTATCAATCTGAGTTGCGAAGAAAGCGCAAGAGTTGGGTTATTATGAATCATTCTCCGCCCCTTGTCTTACAGAGCCAAACGGGAGGACAAATTTCGTGTCTATGTTTTCTTGGCTGGTCCCAATCATAGTTGTCAAGGCGCCAAGGTAAACCAAGTTATTGGAGGCCTGACGAGGCGCCTAAGCGACCAAGGCGCAAGCCTAGGCAATCAAGGAGCACAATTTTCCAAGGCGTCACAAGGGTGCCAGGGCACCTAGGCAGTGCCTAAGCGACGCCTTGACAACTATGGTCTCAATGTGGATTTTGATCAAATACATGCTCATGTATGAGTCATGATCCTTTCCCTTTTTTGGAGCAACCTACCCTATGGTCCAGTCTGAGGACAGCAGGTGGACTACTATGTTGTAACCTGCTCTGTCTTTCGCTCGGCTCTATTTTCTGGTATGGGTTCCCCTGGCACTGGCGGTTCTATCCATCTGGCTCCCGCCATAGTTCAAACAGAGAGCCCATTAAATGTGAATTATGTGGTAAGGAACATCACACTAAAGAGAACTATTGGAAACTCCATGGTCGCCTCGCTAATGGGAAAGGTCGTAGTTCTGGCTCCACCAAGGCTCATCAAACAGAGACTATTGATGTTGATGTCACCCCTCTTAGATATGATGATTTGACGAACCAGCTTCGTCGTCTTCTATCTCAATCTAGCCCTTCTCCATCTGCATCATCCGTTGCTTCTCTGCAAAGGTCCTCTTCTTCCAACTCAACCAGTTCAGGTATTTCCATCGGTGGCCGTTGTGCCTCTTTTGCTTCTACTCCATGGATCATTGACTCGGGGGCTACTGAACATATGATTGGTTCTTCCAATTCTTTTTTGAGTAATTTCCTAGCCTTGGTAAAGATAAAGTTTGGGTTGTAGATGGTTCCCTTTTCTCTATTGCTAGGAAGAATTCCATTAAATGCTCTCCCACCCTTTCATTATCTGTTCACCATGTACCAAATTTCCCTACTAATCTTCTCGCAATTAGTAGCCTAACTCGGGATTTAAATTGTATCTCTCATAGAGTGTTCAAGGACATGGTGACAGCAAATGATTGGCAGTGATAAAGTAGTTGATGACTTGTACGTTTTTGCGCTCACCCCAGAATCTTCGGCCCTTACAACAATCAACATAGGGTACTTCCTCCTCCACGGTTATATTAACAGCTTTACGTATGTGGCATCACCATTTGGGTCATCCACCTATTAGGACTTTAGTCAAGCTTTTCTTTAGTTTCCAAAGCTATATAAGTAAGACGAGTTTTTTTGTGATGTTTGCATTTTTGCAGAGTAGACTCATAATGTGTATCCTATTCCCAATAAACGTCGTGTAACTTCCTTTCATTTAATACATTATCATGTTTGGGGTCCCTCTTGGTGTGTCTCGGTAACTAACTATAAATGACTGCCATACTCGTCTCACCTAGATTTATTTGCCCCGCCCACCTAGTCTCCATAGGCAAAGTTCAAAATCTCGAGTTCTAAGGGTGGCTTGACCCTCTGAGAAACTGAAATCTCCGGTCGGTCAAGATCTCGGCGAGACACTGCACAAAAGCTACAAAGGCTTAAAATGTGTGTTTCAACCCTAAAATGACCATTTTAAGGCTTGATACTCCAGGGAAACCCTATTTTAGCATATATAAACATATTTAAACCATAAAACTGTATAAATAATCACACATGGTGGTTGTTTGGGTTTACACCCATGTTTGGCAATGTTAGTCTGAAATTCAAATGTAAACCTAGGGTAATATTGGTTATTCTACATAATATTACACTACTAGAAGATCACAAAAGACCAAATGAGCCAGTAAAATGATATTTTAGGAAAAGAATAAACATAATAACACTTAATTAGTTAATTGTCATAGTAAAAAAAAACTCAAAGTAGTCAAATAGACCACACAATCATAATTAATACATTATATCGAGACCAGTCGAGAATTTGTCAAAAAATGTCAAGAAATGGTCAAGAACTGGTCAAAAATGTCGAGAAATGGTCGAAAATGTCAAGAAATGGTCGAGACGAGTCGAGAACTGGTTGAGATGGTCGATACACCGTATCGAGGCGAGATCTCATCTCGAGCCCCTCGAGATCTCGCCGAGATTTCATCAAGATTTTGAACACTGTCCATAGGCACAAGCCAGGCATTAACAGACGTCGCTATGGTACTCCTCCAGGGGTACCTCAGCATCACCAATACTCACTACAATGGTAAAAAAAAACAATCAAGAAATCCACCAGAGTGGCATCACCTGTAGGAACATATAAAATACACAATTGATTGGGTGAGCAATCACACGCTCAGTGATAGAATCAAGCAAACAATCATACAAATACATTAAGTAAATTTAGTTAAGTCTGATTTACGAACTGCTTATGGCCGCCTCAGGACTCACTACTCTCCCACAGGCATCATACCTCAAGCCAGGGTCGAGCACATGGGCTTGCCCACAGTCTACTACTGTGGGAACCTGTACCCTCAAGTGATACACACTCACGTCGCCAAGTATGCACACACACCCTCAATTTAATAGGCTCCTTCTGGCACCTAGGTTCCTAGAGCCATTACCCCATCAGTCCTACACAATACGCCGGTAAAACGGGAATGAGCGTATGCCAGTACGTTAACCTCTATTAGCAAGGGTCACAGTCATTTGGATCTACATGTTCTACTAGCCATGGTAATCTACATCTCATCCATTTAATATGGAGTGTACCCTAGCTAAGACTCCCAATCCTAATCCGTCAGGCATCATACCTTTACCAAGGTATCAGTCTTTCTGGCCCGAGTGCCAACCACGGTACCAGTCTACTGGTCCCCGTGCTCTACTCAAGCCACATACATAATCACAACATCCATACAGCATTCAAATAGATAATTATGCAAATATGCATGCTCAAGCAAAAATAAAATATTGGGTGACGTGGATCCACAATAACAAGTTATCAACATCAAGTTAATACAAGATGCATACGCAAGTACTAACATAGAAAATAAGTTAGGCCTCGATCCCCTCAACTGTCGGTGACTGCACAGAAAATGTGAAGGCTATCGAAGACCTACCCAGAGTCCCACGCTAATTTTCTTATGTGTTTGCAATTGAATTAGGATTTTATTCGTAGAAAATACTACTTGTTATTTTGGTCCAAAAGACCGTTGCACGGGACCCAATGTGGACTAGGAACCCAATGACGGGTTCCAAAATATAATTCAGTTTCAATTCAATATTTTATACCCCAACCGATGGATGAGACCCAATGGCATCCACTGCTTAGTCCAAGCACAGGACATGTTTCTAGGCTCACCATGTGAGAACTCACCTAGTGGGATGATCCACTGGTTGTCCCACTGCCTAAACTCTGATAAATTCTTGTACATCTCAGGGAGAAACCAGTGGGGGGGATCCAATGGGAGGTGCCAGCGGTTCATACCCACAACCTTGGAAAAACAAGGCACCTGGAGGGACTTGCCAACCGGCCAACCCCCCGAACAGGCTAATGTCCAACTCGTGAGATGTCCCACCAGTTGGACCCACCGGTTCAGCCCTATTACGAGCTTAAAGGTATTTTAATTGTTTCCAAGTTGGGGCTTTCTTTCCCAAGGCCAAGGCGCCCGATTTTCCAAGGCGACCCAATGCAGCCTGGGCGCTTAGGCGACGCCTTGACAACTATGATAAGTCATGAAAGAGACCTTTCAGTCAAATAAGCTCACAAATGCCTTGAGTCATAGCCTTGAATTCAGCTTCTGCACTGGAACGAACGACCATAGCTTGTTTTTTGCTTCGCCAGGTAACCAGATTTTCCCCAACCATAGTACAATATCCAAATGTAAAGCATCTGTCTTCGGACGAATCAACCCAATTAGCATCTGTGTAGGACTTAGTCACCTAGGCGCCCAGTTAGGCCTCCATCACCTTGATTCGCCTTGGCGCTTTGACAACTATGGACTAATGTGTTCCTATTAAGCTTCTTATGCAGCTCTTTTGTGATAGTAAATCAGTCATTAACATTGCCCATAACCCGGTTCAGTATGATAAAACAAAACATGTAGAGGTAGATCGTCACTTCATCAAGGAAAAGTTAAAACAAGGTCTCATTTGCATTCCGTTTGTCATATCTGAAGACCAGTGGGCTAATGTTTTTACAAAGGACTTGCCAAGGTGTTTCATCCTATTATGTCCAAGTTGGAAATGATAGATATTTATGCCCCAACTTGAGGGGGAGTATTGTAATTTGAATTTATGTCTTTATGTATAGGTTCGATGTATGTAGGGATATGCATGTTGACTCATTCCTCACCTACTTTCCTTTCGTGTTCTTTCCTTTACTTTTCTTTCTTTTTATTCATGAAAATCCTTTTACTCCATCTGTAAGACCCGTACCTAAAATCCCCTACCAACTTAGACTTTTGTGTGCTGGTTTTCCCACGCCGTCAGTTGGTGGACCCGGTGAAGATGTCACACCCCAAAATCTAATCGTTTTGGTATGACCGGATTCCTTGCAGTACAAGTATATCCATGCAAGAATCTCATTTGCTGTGGAACCTCACAAATCCTTCTCATCCTTTCACATTCAGAATAAAGATCAAATCAGAGGTAATAACTAAAAATAGCGGAATCATTTTCATTAAAACTGAAGCTGAGAACTAATGTGTTAATAACATAATAGAAGTTTACGTATTTAAAAACCATGACATAAAGTAAAGCTAATACATAAACAAACTAGCCTAACTATAACGGGTCACACACACCCAGAGACATTCAGTAACTAACCAAGCTAACTAACAAGTAAAATAAGGCCCTGTTTAATAAAACTTATGCTCTAGATTCTGGATTCCGATTCAGAATTTGGATTCTAATTTAGGCTCCTCTAAGATTATTTGAGTAAAAACATATTTGATAACCATTTCTGAAATGGATTCCAGAGTATCTTTAGAACATAAACATGTTTGATAAACACTATCCCCCCAATCGAAGTCTACAAAAGTGGTGGTGGGTGATGGATGAAAGGTGGTGGTAGTGGTGGTTAGTGGCGGTGGTGGGCAGTGGTGGGTGGTGGCCGTGGTTGGTGGGTGGTCGTGGTTGGTGGTGGTGGTGGTGGTGGTGGTGGGTAGTGGTGGCAGCGGTGGCGACAGCGGTAGTGGTAGTGGTGGTGGTAGTGGTGGTGGTGGTGGTGGTGGTGGTGGTGGTGGGTAGTGGTGGTGGTGGTGGGTAGTGGTGGTGGCAGTGGTGGTCGGTGGTGGCGGTGGTAGTAGGTGGTGGCCGTGGCAGTGGTGGTGGTGGCGGGTGGTGGCAGCGATGGCGATGGTGGTGGCAGCGATGGCGATGGTGGTGGGTGGTGGCGGTTGCAGTGGTGGTGGTGGTGGTGGTGGCGGTGGTGGTGGGTGCTGGCAGAGGCAGTGGTGGTGGTTGTAGTGGTTGTGGCGGGTGATGGGTGGTGGTGGCGGTGGCGGTGGCGGTGGCGGTGGCAGATGGTGGCGATGGTGGTAAGTGGTGGGTGGTGGCAGTGGTGGTGGCGGGTGGTGGTGGTGGTAGTGGTGGAGGTGGTGATGGGTGGTGATGGGTGGTGGTGGAGGTCGTTGTGGTGGCGGTGGCGGTGGCGGTGGCGGTGGCGGTGGCAGTGGTGGTGGCGGTGGCGGTGGCGGTGGCGGTGGCAGTTGCGGTGGCGGTGGCTTTGGTGGGTGGTGGGTTGTGGGTGGTGGCGGTGGTGGTCAAGTGAGAGTCGGGACTCATTTTCTTCTTCTAAAAACTTGCTCTAACAGAAAAAAGAAAATATCATGTACTCCAAAAATTTGGATTTTAAAGCCAATTTGAATCCGGTTCACTTCGTGGAAGCTCGAATCCAACCGGGTTTACCGAACGCGCTTCTACTCCAAAATGGCTCCCTGGGAGTCAGAATCCATAGAATTTAGAATTTGGGGTGTTATCAAACAGGCCCTAAAAGTCTTGTCTGTATCCATAGAGACAGTCTTCACACTCGCATGTTAAAACATGCAACTCTTCTTCAGAATATTCTTCTTCAGATAAATCAGCAATATCAGCAGTATCTTTGTAACACAATATAAAAATACGTTCGAACGAAAGGGTGAGCAAACCATACGCTCAATGAGTAAATCAACACACACAAGCACACAATGCATGAACATATTATAAGTGGCACTGGCCTATGAACAAGCATGTACTATATCGCAACACACTAACCAGGCAGAACACTCAAGCACAGGTGAAGTAAATGATCCACACTTGGTCCACCACATATGAATCACTACCCAAAGAATGGAGATAACACCTCAGATCACACCAAGGCGCCTACCAACATTCCCCCAAGGCTTCAATTTGGCATCAAATCCTACGCCTCAACACACTTCTCTGGGTACACACCCAGTCCATCGGAAAGAGCACAAAGGACAAACATCGTCTCTATATCTCATCCAGAAACACTAGAGGAAGGTTACCAGCCCATATCTGGTTCACTCCCTTCAATGACGGGGCCTTTTGTAAATAAACCTATGCCAATATCTAAACCCCTATTGGCAAGGGTTGTTAATCACAAGATGTTATAACATAACCATGTGCGTACTAATGCAGGTACCCATACCCTAGCTTAAGGACCAAGATGAACCGTCCCATTCCAACCATCTAGATCCACTAGGATACAAGCATATGTCAAACAATCATGTTATCAATCAAATACATAAAGACATGCAAGAATGCATGACAGTTATGACAGATATTGAATGAGATGTTATCAAACAGTATTCCACATCACAATCATAGCATACACACGGAAAATAATAAATTAAATCAAGCTAATCCCCTCACCTGTGAGAGTGAGCTATAAGTCACTCTGATGCAAACAGAGTAGTTCCCTTGTTTCCGACGTTGATTTACCTACGCACGATTGATACATTATTATTACTTTGGATTGTTTATTTATGCTTTAGATAAGTCTAGGGTATCGTCATTAGTCTTAGGGTAATGTCCTAAGGTCAATTGGTTAGGTCCCGTAGTCAATAGTCAAAGAAATCGACAAAACCGAGTTACTATAACTGTGCAGTCGATCAAACCTGTTTCATCGACTTGAAGATGGTTTTAGCTCTGGTTTAATTTAATTTAGGTTACAAAGGCTGGCACCTCATTGGAATCATGATCATAGAGGGTTCACAATATTGTGGGGTCACTTACCAGATATTGAATCCCTTCCTACAGATTATTTACATGTACAGATATCGACTATGAATATCATATATGCAATTGTACGTGTTTATACGCTTACAAAGGCATTGTAACTGAATTACCAACTTAATATGGTCCACAATATGTCCCTTAAGGTGTTATATGAGTCCACTATGTTAATTGAATCACCAGTGGCCGAGTGGAGGCATATTAAAAGATAAGCACCTCACTGTGATCGAGCGGTTGATCACAGTGGTGCAGACGATCAAACCACTTTGGTCAACTTGACGATCATAGAGAGCTCAGAGTGTATTTGTTTCAATCCGATCTCTCTGGTTTGTCAACCACTTTGCTTCCAAAGGGTCTCTAAGGATATGTACAATATAGGGGAATGATTCCCCTCATTAATTTAATACTTTAGCATCTTTATTCAACTCAAAACTCTACCTTTACATCGATTAGTCAATTCTGGTCAACATTCTTAAATTCGACTGTAATGGCCATTAATGGTTGAGAGAGAAGCTTCCCACATTACCAGAGGTTGAAGACAACCTCTGAGGTCAAGGGTTTGATAATCTAATTAGTAGAATAGTGTTTTGTTACTTAGCTAAGAGAATCAATTTCTTAGTCCAATGTTGAGAAGCTTAGAGAAGGCCTTTAATGGAGGTTCTTGCTTCCTTCTTCTTCCTTCAATCTTCTCTTAGGTTACTCTCACACATTAGGGTTTTGGTTTGTTTATATGGAGGGAGGATCAAGAGTTTGAGTTGGAGTCCAACTCTCTCCCTTAATCAAAGTTTTAATTCAATTATGATCTTAGTGAGTTCTAAGTGGCAATTGGCAGTCCTATGTGTGTTAGGATAGGTCCTACATGTTGTTGGGTCGTCCAAGAGTTGTTGGACACGAATAGAACCAAGCCTAATCGGATAGACTCGAATTGGCATGATTCTGTGATCGTGTGGTCGACTTACTCGAGCAGTCGATGGGACTCATTTCATCGACCAGACCTATCAACTGCACGGCCTGTTTAAATTAGAATGGCCATGCATCGAACAGGTCGACATTCTAATGGACTTTTAGTCTTTTACTAGTTCCTCCAAGTCATAGAGTTGATCTA
The DNA here is from genome assembly GCA_028583415.1 of Protea cynaroides. Classification (NCBI taxonomy): domain Eukaryota; kingdom Viridiplantae; phylum Streptophyta; class Magnoliopsida; order Proteales; family Proteaceae; genus Protea; species Protea cynaroides. The sequence goes on along the minus strand of CM053273.1, from coordinate 49,229,784 downwards.
GGTCTTAACTGAGATCCGATATGCTTCTAAACCAATACTAAAGTTAATGTCATGTCAGTGGGAAAACCTGCCATACGGCGAAAAATTCAAATTAGCCCGAAATTGAAATTTTGGGTGCGGGTTTTATAGAAGACGAAATGACTACATCCAGATCATAGTTGTCAAGGCAACGCCTAGGCGGTAGCCCAGGAACCCACGTAACGCCTTGGAAAATCAGGTGCCTTAGTCGCCTAGATGGACGCCTTGGTCATCTAGGTAGACACCTTGGTCGCCTTGGTCACCTAAGCGCCTTGTCAAGACTCCAACGCCTTGGTTTCCCTTGGCCCCTTGACAACTATGACCTAGATACTAGGTGAAGAATCCTACCCGGAACCATTGAGTCTGTAGGAGAGCTTAAGCGGGCCCAAGACATGCACCAGTGCCGACGGGATGGTGCCAACGGCTGAAGCAGCCAGATGCTTTCGCCGGCTTAGCCTGCAATTGTCAGGCTTTCTCTGTCCTCATTATGATAAAAGGAGAGCCAAAAACCTCATTTGGGGTTTTGGCCATATTGGAGAGCTACCTCACCTTGAGTAAGAGATTTGGAGTCGTCTTTGGAGAAATTGAAGCTTCCCCACACCTTGCCTTCAATCCACCTTCCAAGTAAGTATCATCTCTCTTATGTAGAATTAAAGCCCCATTAATGATGGTGGTTGATCGCCATAATGGTAGTTGGAGAAAACCTAGAATTTGAGCTAAGTGGTGCACACCTCCTATGGAGGTGTTGCCTAGTTTGGAACCACCACAATGGGTGGGGAAATTATCCCCACCATGTGAAATTACTTTATGAATACAATGTAGTTGGCATTTATTACTCATATGATTTCCTATTGCTTCCGCTGGTGTATAATTATCGATTGTTATTTGATTTATGTTGAATATATAGATTGTTGTGTGCTGGTTAGTAGATCACAGCATGCACGTGACCTTAGGTGGTTCAGGTCATTATTGGGCGACCCATGTATCATGCCCATATCCAGAAATGGGTCGTGACACTATCAATGAAGCATGATCTCTGTCATTCTAGACAAGTCAAACCATTATTCAAACAGTTACACATACATCAAGGAAGAAAAACAGAAAAATAACCAAACAAACAGCAAAACAATCCTGCAAAACCTGAAATGATTCGGACAACAGGAAGATGACTTCTTGAAAAATCCTACTTGGACATGGATTCTAAAAGATTTGCACCAAAACAGATCATATGATGATGAATTCAGGGTCAATGGACTTTTATCTAATAGTAGAGCAAGTGTACAAAAGATGGATGAAATCCACCATTGGAAAGATGCCATTTAAAAAGAACCGTTATATCACAAGCACTCTTCACTAATCAATTCAAACTTGCGGAAAAAAGATGAGAAGATAGTATTGCATGAGGAGATAATCAGAGATTAGATATTTTGCTTGAATCAGCATAATCAATCAACACATGATCAAAAGACATACATGGCTCAGTACACATCGCAATCTTGCCATGAACCAGAAGCAATGTACTGAATTAATTTTCTCTAATACCATAAATGGGCGTCATAGTGCACAACGCTCCTGCTACTGATTTAATTTTCTCTAATACCATGTGACAGAATAAAACCAACAATACCTAATAATACCCAACTTGCGCAAGAGACGAAGAGAAATATTAGAGAGGAAAGAGAGAAAAGAGCAGTCCAATAGGGAATAAAAAGTACCGTAACTGACTGCCAGTACATATATTTATAATACCAAGTTGTAATAATTTCAAGATAAGGCCTCAGCTTATGATTATTTACCAATTATCACTTGAGCAAAAAATGACATTAAAATAACCAAATACCCATCTTAACAAAAACAAATGAACAGCAGGATTTAAAGGGGGAATGCCAATACATCAAGGGGTATATGATTGAATTTGGCAGAGAAATTTGAAATACCGGAAATCCAGATCATTCCTATCTATCAACTAGTCAGAATTGCAACACCACCCTTCCATGTGGCATAACTATGTGACTGCATAGGAAGCACTTACTCATTGGGCCATCCAAAGAACCCTTTCGCCTGTGGTTAACACGAACTTATCAGAGAGAATCCATAAGAGAAATTTCAGGATTGGGAACCTTTGATCTATTAGACACTTTGGCTGTATAGAATTGCACATACTTGGCAGCCACTGGACACTTCCAGATGAGAGTGTGTGGGACCTGTTTATTTAAGAATATGACACTGAAACCGATTAGGCTCCGAATTCCAATTCTGCTTTGACTGAAGCCATACCGAATCTTCAAGTAATCGACTCAGTGATCCACAACCAAACTGACCAAAACATCACCACTCAATGGTCTGAACTGTAATGATCGACAGGTCCCAAATTATAATCATTTACCCCAAGTCAGCAGCATCCACCATCTAGTGGTCACACTTTACTCTGGTTTCCATGGAACAACGTCATTGTAAGGACCAAATTCCAACTCATGGAAACCTCAAAGAACACAATGGTTGTGAAGGTGATTGGCCCTCCCTATGCTTCTTCCTCTAAGAGAGTCCTTGCTTGCCTCATCGAAAAGGAAGTTGAGTTCATAATTATCCCCATAGATCTCCTCAAGGAAGAACAAAAGAGTCATGCATTCCTTAAATTGCAGGTATATTTTCACTGTGAATCACTCTTTTCGGTTCATAACCAATCTCCGTAACCAACCCAGTAATATTAGTTTTTGTCTATTTGTTCGATCATCTATGGCAGCCATTCGGAGTTGTACCGGTGATACAAGATGGAAACTACACTTTATTTGGTAACTGAAATTCGGTAGCATTGAGATAAACCCAGTTGATCTTTCTTGATAATTATTGATGGGTTATGATTGATTTGATCAACAGTGACAAGCAATCATGAGGTATTAGGTTTTAAAACTCGACCAAGAAGGGTCGAGTCTCGGTAGTCTCGAAAGGGTCGAGACGAGAACCTGGTTCGAAACTGGGTCTCGACCAGTCTCGACCAGTTCTCGACTGGTTCTCGACCAATCTCGACCAGTTTCGAACTGGTCCAAGTTCTTATATAAGAGTCTAGGTCGAGATCTCGACCGAGACTCATTTTTCTTCTCAATTCCCTTCTGTTTTCTTCTTCTCCACCATTTCTTCTTCTCCAACCTTGCATCTAAGGTTCGAAAACCTCTGTTCTTTGCAAATATCTCCATCAAAGTGTGTTGGAGGCTCATTTTGACCTATTCTTTGCAAATCTAAGGTTTGAGGTATGGTTTTTTCCCCTAAAACTTACTTTTTTACATGAATATGTTCAATACATGTTGGTTCATCATGAAATTTATATATGTGAGAGTCATTAGCCCGATCAACAACCTCATCCTTTCGAAATTATTTTCTTGCATATATATATATATTTTTTTTTTCTGTAAAAAAATGTATTTTCCAGCAATTAAAAATTAAAAAAATGATAAATATTAATTAGATGGTGTTAAAAATATTATATGATGAACACCGTTGGCCGATCTACGCGGCCACGGTTTCATTTTTTTTTTCTGTATATATATATATATTTATTTTATTTTTTCTTTAAAAAAATAAAAAATACATTTCTTAAATATTAATCAGTTTACTTTCAAAATAATATATGTTGCACACCATTGGCCGATCTACGCGGTCACGGTTTTAGTTTTTTTTTCTATACATATTTTTATTTTTATGAATTTTTTATTAATAAATCCTATTTTCCAGCAATAAAAAATTAATAAAAAAATATTAATACTTATCTACTGGTGTTCAAAATAATATATGTTGAACATCGTTGGCCGATCAATGCGGTCACGATTTCAGTTTTTTTTCTATACATATTTTTATTTTTATGATTTTTTATTAATAAATCTTATTTTTCAGCAATAAAAAATTAATAAAAAAATATTAATACTTATCTACTGGTGTTCAAAATAATATATGTTGAACATCGTTGGCCGATCTACGCGGTCACGGTTTCAGTTTTTTTTTCCGTACATATTTTTATTTTTATGAATTTTTTATTAATAAATTCTATTTTTCAGCAATAAAAAATTAGTAAAAAAAAATATTAATATTTATCTATTGGTGTTCAAAATAATATATGTTGAACATCATTGACCAGTCTACGGTTTCATGTTGTCGGATTATATTTTTCGAAAAATAAATTATTTTTATTTAATATCCAAAATTATTAATAATATCTAAATAATTAGGAAAAATATTCTGTTTTCTTCTAACATAGTTTTAAAATTTTGAAAAATAATTTCAATGTGTTTTGAGTTGTATTTGCATATTTGATGTTTTTATGTTCTTCAATTTTAAGTTTTATTAATGTAAATCTATTGATTTAAATTTCTCTATTTATCATCTTATGTAACAGTGTCTCGTTCTAAATATTATGGCTGCTTCGGGTTCTCGTGAGGGAAGTAGTAATGTTGGTCGTACTGACATGGCTTGGCAGTATTGTACCGCCATTGACGGTGATAGAAAGAAGACCCAATGCAAATTCTGTGGGAAGAAGCTTATGTCTGGTGGGATTACCAGACTTAAGCAACACTTGAGTGGGAATTCTACAGACATGGCAAAGTGTGCTATAGTTCCTGTGGAGATTACCAGGGTCATAGCTGCACAGATAAAGGGAGGCCAGCAGAGAAGGGCAGAGAAAGAAAAAAATAAACAACAATTTGAGGAAGCAATCCGAGGTACAGTGCGTGGTTTGGATGATGATAGTTCAGATGATGATGGTCTAGATACTAGGGGTTTGACTGAGGAAGAAGCTAGAGATCTGAGACGGGCAACAATGGCTAGTAAAGTCAGCCATGAGATGGAAATGGAAAGGTTGAGGCAAAGAGCCTTAGGGGCAGGTGGTAGTAGATCATTTCAGCAGCCCGAAGAACCACAAACACGGAGTAAGGGAGGGTTGGCTTCTATGTTTAGAAGATCAAAAAGTACTAGAACACAACCCCATGCACCACCACCTACTGCTAGGGATGAGGACTACGTAGAGATTCTACAGCAGGATCCAGCAGTTTTTAGAAAGGCTAGCGCCAAACAGAAAAGATTGAAGAGTATATGGAACTGGAAGGGTACAAAAGAATTTATTGGGGATGCCTTTGCTAGGTGGTCTATCTATAATAGTATCCCAGTAAATGTCAGTAGTGGCCCATACTATCAGCCTTTCTTTGATGCAGTTGCTCGGGTTGGTCCTGGTGTTAAAGCCCCCACTCCATATGAAGTGATGAATGTCTATCTCCCAAGAATTAAAAAAGACTTAGAAGTATGGATAGAAGGGTTAAAGAATAATTGGGGTGCATATAGGGTCACTATAATGTGTGATGGTTGGACTGGTTCCACTAGAAAGTCCATCATCAACTTCATGGTCTACAGTGATGGGAAGACATCATTCTTGAAGTCTATGGATGCATCTGCACACACAAAAGATGCTAACTACATCTATGGATTGCTACAGACAGTGGTGGATGAGTTGATGCTACAAATGTGGTGCAAATTGTGACAGACAATGACAGCAACTACAAGAAGGCAGGAGAGATGATGATGGCTAACTATAACCTTTTTTGGACTCCATGTGCTGCCCATTGCATTGACTTGATGTTGAAAGACATGGGCAAGATCCAAAAAGTAAAGCAAGTGGTTGAACAAGCACGCCAGGTGACAACATTTTAATACAACCATGGCTATTCTTTGAACTTACTAAGGAAGAAATGTGGAGGGGGCTTGGTAAGACCCGGCATTACTAGATTTGCTACCAACTACATAGCCCTAAAGAGCTTTCAGGAAAAGATGGTAGGCCTCAGATCGATGTTTGCTTCTGAGGACTGGTTTGGGTGGAGGGAGTCCAGCTCTCTTGCTGGGATTCAAGCACAGACTACTATAGCTTCAGAGGAATTTTGGAGAACACTGAAGGATGTAGTCAAAATTCTGGAGCCAGTGGTGAAGGTGCTGAGATTAGTGGATACAGCATTCTAGCCCACCATGCCACATTTATATGCTGCCATGGATATGTTGAAGGACCGTATAAAAACTATGCTTCCACGTGGAAACAAACATTTTGTGAAGATTATCAAAGATCGATGGGAGAGTCATCTGATGCACCCATTGCATAAGGCTGGTGAGTATATTTAATAATGTCATTAATTTAGTTCCACTTAATAGTTGGTACTCTATTTTAATCTGGCGACTCATATTTTGCAACATACTATTTGAACCCCAATTACCAATATTCACATGTGCTTGGGCTCAATTCTGAACGTATCGGTGCGGTAAAAGATGTTGTGGCAAAATTGGTGCCAGATTATACTGTACAAGCACTGGTCAATCTGGAGGTGAGTTGTATGGTTTAAGTGTTGAATTATTTGAATATCCACATATTACAATAACTAATGGTTATAAATTTTGAAATGGGTGTAGATGAAAACTCTTGGGAGTTTTGGAACTCCCGCTGCAGTGGCGGGACGAGATAAGACCGATCCTGGTATGGAATTATGGAAATTGAAATTTTCAAGTAAAATATCTTATTTAATATGTGAATTTAAAATGTGTTCTTCATCTTGTGCAGCTGAGTGGTGGTTGTTGTATGGCGAACATGCAGCTGAGTTGAGGACAATTACAATCAAAATCCTATCTCAGACATGTTCCGCATCCAGGTGTGAGCGAAATTGGAGTACTTTCTCCCTTATCCATTCAAAAAGGCGGAATAAATTGGGCTCTCAACGGCTAAATGACTTGGTCTACGCCCATTACAACATGAGACTGAGGGTACAATGCTTGAAATTTGAACAAAGAAATGAACAAGAGCTGATCGAGCTAGCCGACGTCCTCCAACTATCTTCAGATAAAGAGGATCCCTATGTGGAATGGGTGAGAGACAAAGCAGTTCCAGTGATGGATGAGCCTAGTGGGATGCCCGACCCCACTGTGTCTGCTCCGTTGGGTTCTAATCTCGAGCGGTTTATGTCCTCGGATGAGGGTCATGTACACGTACAGTCGCCTAGACCGTTTGACCCCCCAGCTGGTACTGGTAATGACTCAGAAGGCGATGATGATACAATGGAACAAACTAGCTAGTCAACTTCTGATAGTAGTGGTGATAATGGTAGTGGTGGTGGTGATGAGGGTGGTGGTGGTGATGAGGGTGGTGGTGGTGATCTTAGACCGACTGTACCCATTATTAGATGGACCGGTGAGAATTAGTATACACACGCTACACAAGATCCAGATCATGGTGGACGCGCATCTTCATCACGGCCTATGACTGGGTATACACGTAGATATCGTCAACGGGAACGCCCTTTGCAACCAGTGGAAGAAGAAGAAGATCGTTTCTTTGACATCGTTCATGATTCTGATATTATGCCTGATGTTGAAATTGATAGCATGTCTACAAGTTTTGGAGGACTGAGCATTGAGGGTAGCAGTGGACAGGAGCAGGGGAAGTGGAGTGCTCATGAATTTGGCACTACTTCGGCGTACGGTTCTTATTCCGGTGATGACGACCGCATGATGGGAAGTGCATATGATTATTCCGCTGATACTAGTAATGCTACATCACAGACTGGCTCAAACTTTGTGGACAGTCTCTTTTCAGTCCCAAATTTGAAAAGAACCACGCCCCCACACCAGCCAATATATGCTCACTTTACTCCACATTATAGTGAATTGTATCCAAGGTTGGGTATTTTTAGAAACTTCCCGGATCATATGTATGAGAAATATGTGGAAGACTACCAGACCTTCTATAGCCGAAGGATGTCATGGCAGGATTTTGTTTATCAAACCAAGATATATTTTCTTCAACAAAGTCAATCTGATCAGATGGAACCTGCGCGCCACTCTACATATGATTAGACATTGGGATGGACTAATTAGAATGTATAATTTCATTTTGAGTATTTAAGTCTTTCATATAATGAGTACTTGTAAATTATGTTATTTTGTGGGATTTATGATTTATGAATGTATGATTTTTTGATAATGTGATTACTTTTTATACTTTAAATGTGTTTATATATGTTGAATAAGTATTTTCCTGCAATATATAGCCTTAAAATGGCTTTAAAATGGACTTAAAACAACAAAAAATAGCTTAAACCATAAAAAAAAAACCTGTTGAAACTCCCATTTTTACCCTCTGGGAGTTTCGGCAGGTTCTCGTGACCGTGATCTCGGTAATCTCGGTTTTCTCAAGGGTCGAGACACCCTCGAGAACCGAGATTTCGAAGAGAAGTACAAATCACAAATCACAAGACACTGATTTATTGGGAAAGACTGGAAGAGAAGGGTGTTGTATAAGTATAACAATAAACCCTAGAGCTTCAATCTTCCACCTTCCCCACCCAAAACAACAGCAAGGGCAAAACGGCAAAACCAGGACAGCGTCATGAAATTACAGGATAATCAAGATCTCCAACTATTGAACCAGCTTATCTCCTCTCTAATGGAGGAAATACCCCACGTTCAGACCTTCAAAGGTAAGTGGGCTCTAATCAGAACCAAACTTAGTGATCTCCCACCCATCTCAGTGATCTCTCAAACTTCTCCAATTTTTCTACACATCCACTTTCCTTAGAAAACATCCACTCCATCTCCCAAACCCTCACCGATGATCTCACCCTCGCCAGAAACTGTTGCCAAGCCAACCTCTCCAATGGTAAGCTCATGAAGCAGAAATGCTCAAAGGAAAAGTAGAGCAAAGAGTTGAAGTGTAGGGGTTGGAGGATGTTGCAGGTTTTTTCTCCTCCTGCAGTTCTTCTCCACGATATGAAGAATGGCATCCGAAACAAATCGGGTGATGGGTTTCAAATTAAGGGAAATGGGGAGGATAATGACTTCATGTCCCATTAAGGGCAAAAACAAGACTTCACTATCCCATTAAGGGTAGTTTTGTCCATCAAAATTTGAGGATGAGCTGACATCAGCATCTAACGGAAATCAATTAACAGATTGGAACTGTTTGTAACACGTTTTTGAAATTAGGAGTACAACGAGTAATTGTCATAAACTACTGGGTGGTGGGTGGAATAGTCTATAGTCCGGGGCAGGTACAAGTAATTTTCCCTTATTTTTAATAAAAATGAATAAAATAGTGGTATAGCTGATGGAAAAAATACTCAGAATGAGAAAAATATGATCATGGGGAACAATCTGTTACCTTTATATCAGCACCAAGAAAAGGGCTCTCCAAGATAGCTTGTGCAATTGAAGATGTCATATTGTAACCAGCTCCAAATCCAACTTTGGCTTTTTTATAGCTTCTCAGGATCTGTAAACAATATTTATTGTTGGAATTCAAACAGGTGAATGGTATAAAATCAAAAAATGATATACAATTAAAAGTCATATTACTAACTCAAAATAGAGACCAAATGGCTCTGTTAGACATTCAATGACCATCAAAACTCTCATAATCAATTGCCAGCATAAAGGTGTGGGTTTCTCAGACAGAAAATCTGGTACCATGGACCATGAAAGGTACATAGTTCAACAAAAAGGTCACTGTAAACAGTAAACATAGACTCATAGAGAGAAGATATTTGTACAACCAAATGAAGGAATGCCAGGGAAGATGTGAAGATACAACAGGGAGTAATTTGAGTTCTAGCAGTGTGAAGAATGAACGGTTCTCACCAAAATATCTGAATACCTAGTATGAGCTCTCTTAGTTTGTGAATTATGAGTAGATATAACTATCACCATCAACAAAGCAAGCCTCTCAGCATGCAAAGGGGGGGGGAAGCTTACCTGGCAGATTCCTTTTGTCTAGATCAAGCCTAAACAAAATGATTGCCAATCAAAAGACCCTTTCTTCATTCCCATCCTCCCCAGCACCACATGGTGGAGAATTGACAAGCCGAGCATCACCAATTCACGACCCTGTGATGGAGAAGTTTCCAGTCACCATCACAGTTATGGTTACAGCAGTTATTGGAATCAATGGGAATGAAGAGGCCACCTGTGTGCACCTCTGCCCCCTGTTTTCCATAGCTGCCGCAGAGATCACCAGCCTAACCCTTCCCTCGTTCTAGGCCAAACCACCGATAGACAGTTTCCGGAGAAACAGACACCAAAGAAACTGTTAGTCTATGAATTGCAGAAATTACATAAGACCACTGGAACAGACGTGTTCCTGAACTGGTTTGGTTTTAACCATTGGTCATAGGAGATAGCCACCACATAACTGATCCTAGGAGATAGCCACCACATAACTGAGACCATCAATTGTTGTCTTTCAATGCTAATGATGGCTTGATCTTGATGACCACCAAAAACCTGACAAATCGGCATCAACCATGGCAATAACAAAATGATCTCATGCCAGAATCAAAAGCGGCACAACAAATTAAGTCATAATGAATACGCAAGCTGCGTATTAATTGGATAAAATATATAAAGGTATGGAATAATCAAAACACATACAGGTCAACTTAGATAAACATCAAGCCCCTAGACAGCACTACAGAGGGGTGGGCTCAGCTCAGGTTCAGGTTAGCCTCAGCAGACCCTATTGAAGGTTCAACAGAAATAGATCTCCAGAACCAACTGTCGATAATGATAACAATACATTGAAATACAGACACGCTAGTTCAAAATGCTTGCTCATTGACATTCTCTACAAAAATTAATCTTGTCACGGAAACTTACTTTTAAAAACTTCAGGAACACTGAGTTCCTTTGTGTTTTGAGAGGGTGCATCAAGAAGTTTTGTGTGCACCTCCTGCAATCACATGGCTATGTGAATGTTTTGCAAAGGACCAGAAAAAATTCGGAGCTTAGCAAATTCCCAAAAACTTACAGATGCAACAACAGAGACGGCATTGATGCACAACAGAACAGCATTGTTTGCACTCTTTAAAGCATCAGCTAATGTTACTGCTTCCTTTTTTAGTAGAACATCAGTGTCAACCACTGCAGATCAAAAAAGTTAAGAAAAAAAGCCCATAAACAGAAAATAGAAGTTATACACTTATAGCTGTGTACAATAAAAGTGTAAAACACAGTAAGTCATGAGCAGTATTCAGTCGAGACAAGTCAACTTCAAAGCAAAGAACAAGTTCCAGTAAAGCATTGATATCAATGAAACAAAGGTGGTGACGTTCCCAACCAAGCTTGGTGATGCAGAAGCCATATGGAGGCCCAAGTCCATACAGAACCAGGCCAACTTGGTCTTTGGTCCAAAAAAGGGATGGTAGCTTAGTAAGGGAGTATTAAGTGATCATCTTTAATTTTATTTGCCATATTTGAGTAGGTTATGTAGGATTTTATTTCATTGCATATGGTTTCTATTTTATTCAGTTGCTATTTTTATTTTCAATAGATCCAGTGCATGTTTTTCCTTTTAAAAAATTCATGTAATCGATGGATAAGGGATGATGCAGCTCATGGCCAGGCTGAGAACAGTCCCAAGAAACACCGACATATACCAAGGAAGTACCTATGTTTTCCAAGATCCTTGATTTCAAACTCCTTTCCCAGAAAGACCTTCAATTTCCTGATCTCATCATTATTATTTCCAGCAATGATGATATCATCTACATATACCATTAGAGCTGTAAAGGCGCTAGGTGAGTGTTTTATAAACAAAGTATGGTCAGCATTACTTTGAACATAACCAAATGCTACCACAACTTTATTAAATCTCCCAAACTTTGCTCTAGGGGACTGTTTGAGGCCATATAGTAACCGTTTCAATTTGCATACCTTCCCTCTGCTTCTAGCATCTATGAAGCCCAGTGGACAATCCATGTAAACTTCCTCAGTGAGTTCTCCATGGAGGAAGGGCATTCTTCAAGTCTAGCCGTGGCAAATCCCAGTTATGATATACGGCACATGACAAAAGAACCCTAATAGTAGTCATCTTGACCACTGGAGCAAATGTTTCTTGGTAGTCAATCCCACATGTTTGGGTAAATCCACGTGCAACCAGTCTAGCCTTATACCGATCTACAATCACATCAGGTTTTTGCTTCACTGTGAAAATCCACTTCCACCCTACTGGCCTTGTACCTGCTAGAAATGGAACAAGGTCCCATGTACCATTCTTCTTCAAGGCTATTATTTCCTCCATCATTGCAGCTTTCCAACTTTCATCTATAATTGCATCATGCCATTTTTGAGGAACAGACACAAAGGAAAGCGAGGATACAAATGCATAAAAGGAAGGGGAAAGGCAGTTATACGAAACAGAGTTGGAAATAGGGTAAAGTGCACAGGCCCTAGTGCCTTTTCGAAGAGCAATGGGCTGTTCAAGATCAGAAGGAGAAAGTAACTAACCTTGATAAGACTCAGTCTTTGGATCCAGGGCTGGCAAAGGGACATGTGAAGTCTCGTTGATGGTAGTGGTCTTTCCTTGCAGAGGTTTGGCATGGCTATAGAGTTGCAGAGGTTTGGGACTAGTTATGGGTATAGGAATAGCTGGTGAGTCACAAGGCTCGGATGGTACATCTGTTTCTAGAACATTTTGGTCCAAGTCAGAAATTGATAGAACTTGGACTTTCTTTGCTTCTTTTGGTACACAAAGAGGTACATCTTCAACTGCATCCTTCTTCCCTTGAAGATGTGACTGGTAATAAGCAAGGTGTTCATGGAAAATAACATCTCTGCTAACAAAAGTCTGTCGGGTGGGAGGATGGTAATACTTGTACCCTTTTATGTAGCGGAATAACCCAGAAATATACGCCGCAACCCCCTTGGATCAAGCTTGCCAGGGGATCGATGGTTACAAGTATAGCAGACACAACCAAAAGCCTTCGATGGAAGGGCAAAGTCGGAATGACCAAGCAATATGTCCAAAGGAGCTCTGTTGTCCAAAATCCAAGATGGAAGTCAATTGATAAGAGAAGTAACAATGAGGACTGCATCACTCCAGAACTATAATGGAACATGATTCTCAAACATTAGAGCTCTGACAGTCTCGAGGAGATGATGGTTATCTCTCTACAACCCCATTTTGAGCAAGGGTATCAACATAGCTGGTCTAATGGATAATCCCATTATCAGCCAAGTATTGTTGAAAATTACTTTCAACATATTCCTTACCATTATCACTGCGAAGCACCTTCAGTTGGGTTTGGAACTGCATCTTGATCATGTTGTGAAAGTGAAGAAAGCACTGAATGACTTCATTTTTCTGTAGCATCAGGTAAACCCATGCAGTCCGAGTGTCACAGTTAATAAAAGTTACAAACCAACGAAGTCCAGTAATAGAGGTAATCCTAGTAGGACCCAAACATTAGAATGGACTAGATCAAACATCTCATTACTTCCAGTAGGAGAAGGTAAATAAGAAGTGCGATCCTGTTTGGCCAAAACATAAGCCCCCAATAATAGCTTATCTTTATTACAATTTTTTATTAAAGCAAGAACAAGATGAGATAACACATTTATAGAAGGGATGCCCAAGACGGCGATGCCACTGCTAGAGGGTACTCACGGCTGAATGGGATGAAGGTGGGGTATGGGTATGGTTTAATGGAGGTGCTGAAGGACCAACATCAAGCAGGTAGAGACCACCATGCAAACTACCATATCCGATCGCCCTCCCGCTCCCCAAATCCTAAATCACACACGAGGTAGGAAAAAACGTTACTTACAATTAAAAGATTTAATAAGACTACTAATAGAAAGTAAATTTGTGAAAAAACTAGGAACATGAAGAATAGAATGCAAATTGAGAAAGGACGAACAACGTATAGAGCCCATTCTAGATATAGAAAAAAGGGCCCAGAGGAGGGAGAGTACAGATAAAAAGAACTACTAGAACCAGTCATGTGGTCAGTGGCTCCAATGTTCATAACCCAGGGGCTAGAGACAGATAAAGCACAATGACCATCATGAGGAAACCTAACTTAGCAAAATATGAACTTGGATTGGCAGATGCTAATGGTAGGGTGGTGGTAGCTGCAGTAGATGGCCGTAGTAGATCCCGGAGAGTCTAAAGTTACTTGGCAGAGAGCTGTTGAAGAGGGCCAGTAGGAGGACAAGTCTCCATTTGGTGAGCCTAAGGTACTCGGAAGTTCTTAGGCTTCGACATCCCTCTTTCACGGCGCTTGGCTTCAAAATCTGCATGTATCCCATGTAGTTTCTAGCAAGTGTCTTTAGTATGCCTATCTTTGCCATAGTGTTCACAACGGATAGGTTCTCGAGAAGAGGAAGATTCAGGAAACTGCTGAGTAGTCTGAAGTGCTGATCTCTCAACGGGAAATGTTGGCTTCATGGCTGTACATCGCACATCTTCAGATTGGACCAGAGAATAAGCCTGTTCTAATGATGGCAGTGGCTCACGGCTAAGGATTTGAGCACTGATTTGGTCGAACTCTAAACATTCAATCCAGCTAAAAAATTGTACACCCTGAATTTGTCCTTTGCAAGCTTCATGGCAGCCGAATCAGTAACATAGGCAACTATAAATGTATCATAATAGTCCAACACTTGCCATAGGCTTCTAAGCTCAGAGTAATATTGGGAAACAGTGATATCTCTTTGTTTGGTAGCATTCAATTTTACATGCAGATCATAAATTAAAGAGCAATTACCAACCTATGAATAAGTTTCTTTTGTCGCAGTCCAAATGTACGCAGCATCAGGTAATAAAACATACCCGCTACCAATATTGGGTTTCATAGATCCAATCAAGTAAGCCATCACAATAGAATTTTCAGATGACCACTTCTCATACAATCGGTCGTCTAGGGCAGGGGCCTGTTTCCTACCGGTAATATATCCAAGTAATCCTCTAGCGGAGATAGCCATGTGAGCCGTTTTGGACCACATCAAGTAATTGGTCCCATCAGGTCCCATATAACTTAAGCAGATTTGGAACAATGGCAGTAAATTCAATTTTAGAGTTTTCGGTATGAGGCAACACGCCAACACCTCGCCGTTAGACTTAGACATGGTAATAAAAGTTTAACAAATTGATTGCCCAAAAAATTACCTAGACCCAAAGGTACCGCAAGGAAAAAATTGATCAACTATGAATGAATCAGCACAACATTAGTAGGTTTCGATCTTCATATCCTCAGAGAAGAATCGAAAATGGCCACTTGTGTGTTCCTTACGAATCAATCAAATAGATAGGAATTATTGACTAAAACAAGCCAAAGAAAAATAACCAGCACCTTGTAGTCATCGAAAACATGGAGTAGTTCTTCACAATGATCGTAGCAGGGAAAAATTAGATATGCCAACCAGTTCTCACAACATGGAGAACATCATGACTAAGAGACACCAAAGGCTCTCGATAGTGGTTGGCTAGGCCACCGAGAAACTCGGTGGTACCAGAGTAGGAGTAAAGGCGGTGGTGGTGGGCAGTAACTTCAAATCAAACAAGAAAGAGAGAGAGAGAGAGAGGTGGTACCAAGGGTTGTCCCTAGGGTTTAGGCTCTGATACCATGTTGATAATGGTTTGACTTGTCTATGAAAGATAGAGGTCCATAGTATTTAGAGAGTGAATGAATTACAAATAAATAAAGAGAGTAGGTGAGGTAGGTGAGGATACATTGAACCTAGACATCACTGTGTGGTAGATGGGTGGTGCGGCTGATACCATCAGCCAGACCTTTACATTAACTCTGATTTCCAACATCTTCTTTTGAGGTTGTAAAGGAAAAAAATAAAATTTCAGCTTAGGAGTTGAAGATTACTTCTTTGGGCTGTGCATCAAATCATACCAGAGGTAAGCTTTGTCATCTTTCAACAAAGGAAAGGGTTGCATGTTGGATTTTAGGAAGTAACGTTCTGAAATTTGGAAGTTCTACACATTTGGAGAAAAATCGTTGAGAAGGAGAAAGTGTTCTTGAGTTGTGGTTTTGATGCTCCAACTCATGGAGAGTTTGTTTCGTTGAATGGTTGAATCTTTGAGAGAGATCATTGCAGATACGTATCGATGCACTCGATACACTACAGTCTGTATCGATACAAATTTTTCCTATAGTTTTAAAAAAAAAGGGGAAAAAAACCGACCTACATCGACACGTATCAAACGGTTCGACACCTGTCCGATATGCGTTGATACAGTCCCAATAAATTCGATACAAACCGATACGCGTGTTTGAAAAAAGAAAAAAAAAGGAGCAAGAAGAAGAAGAAAGAGGAGGAGCTGCCGTCGGCCAAGAAGAAAGAAGAAGAAGAGGAAGAAGAAGAAGAAGAGAGAGGAGGAGCAGCCGCTAAATCGAGAAGAAGAAAAAAGAAAACCAGCAGCAGCAACCACACACCGCCGCTAGAGGAGAACCAGACAGCAGAGTAGCAGCCACTGCTGCCGCCACAAGAGGAGGAGAAGAAGAGTAGCAGCAGCAATGGCCACTGCCACCAAAGGAGAAGCAGACAACAGCAGTGGCCACCGCCACCGCCGCCAGAAGAGGGGAAGAAGAAGAAAGGGAAAAAAAATACTAAGTACTAACCTATGTGATCTTCGTCCCTAGCAAATCAGCAATCGTCTCCAGCAGCCCCCTCACTGAGCACCAGAATCCCTTGTTCACCAGAAAAAAATCACTGATCTCCTGTATATATAGTTCATGAGACATGATCCCATGTATCACATTCTTATATTAATAATTTAAGACAAACTCTCTGCACCACTTAAAAATTAAGAAATGGTACTAATTTTGTAAAGAAAAAATAAATAAAAATTAGAGTAATTGAAGGTAAATTAGTGTAATTTGTAAATAAAATTTTTATAATTTATCTACATGCCCCATGATTGGAGGTAGCGTACTGACTCCAACTATTTAATGTCTTGTAATTGGACCATAAACTGGTTATTTATAATGTTTTTATGTTTTAAATTAGTGTTTTGTATGTTCCTTAAATATTCCCATGCATATCCTGCCCATATCCATACGTATTCGTGCGTATCCGCCGTATCTACGATACGATACGATATGTCTCTTAATTTTCGCTGACCGATACGGTACCGATACACGATACTTGATTCCTTGGTTGTAAGTAAATGTGAATAGCAAGGTTATAAACTATTATTTAGATGTGAAAATAAGTTGCTTAATGGCATGAATGGGCTATCAGAAACTCATGTGGACAGCAAGGTACAATTATGGAAACATATGATAGGAAATTAGTATATGCAAACTAAGTGAGAACAGAAATGCACAGACGTGATAGGTTTAAGTAAAGAACAGTAGGGGGTACACCTAAGCAAGATCCATAGCTCAAGCGGGTGAGTCGGTATACAACCTCAAAATGAAAGTTAAGTAATTAAGAAAGACAAGACATGGTAATCCGTTGAGTCTGGAAACAAAGAGCGACATATGGGGAAATCCGTTGAGTCTAGATAAGAGAGACAAGATATGGCAATCCGTTGAATCCGGATACGAAAGGCAAAGATACGGGAAATCCACTGAGTCAAGAAATGGAAGACGAGACAGCAATCCGTTGAGTTTGAAAATGAAAGGCGAGATACGGGGAAATCCATTAAGTTTAGATAAGAGAGACAAGATACGGCAATCCGCTGAGTATAGATAAAGACACACAAGAACCATCCGCTGAGTCTAGAAATGAAAAATGAGAAACAGAAAAGCTGTAAGCTAAGAATATAATGGCATATGAACAAGTACGAAAAAGAAAATATGAAATGGAACAGATTCCATTTTGAGAGATTTGAAAACGCATTATCTTGTTGAAAGGTTCTATTCATCTGCCCTTTCTCAACGCAATTCTTTAGACAAAGAATGGTAATGAGAAAGAAATGATTAAGACAAACGATGAATTAGCATTATGTTACTAATGAATGTGTTGACTTTGATTTTGACCATGATATGAAATATCAAGTTTATAAGTTTTGTCTCTTATGAAATGTTTTATGTATTACGTGTGCTTAAATGTATTCTTCCCCAGGTGGAATTTCATTCATTGTGCTTTGGCTCATTGTAGTTGTTGAAAATGTTTTACAGGTGATGTTACTGAGAGCAGGGAAGAGGCAGACTACAAGTAAAAGACCAAGTGGGCGATTAAAACCCTTTGGCACAGATGATTATCTTTTGTTTATAAGCGGGTTTTGACTTATATTTTTGAAATCTAAATATTGTGAGCAGCAGATTTTTGAGTTGTAATGCCCACTCTTTTTGTAAAGTATTTATCAGAACTTGTCTTTATTTTTGTAAAGAACTTTTTTTAGCCACCAGTTGTATATCTTACGTTGGATATAAGTCTTCTGCTGTTTATGAATTATTGAATGTGATAGCTTGATATGAATGACAGCTTTCCAAGCAGGAAAAAAAAAATTATACAGGTTTTTTTTTTCTATGATCTTGTTGGACTGTTTTAGACCCAACCACTAATCCGAACCCGATCCTGAGGGTGGCTCCCACAAAGTAGGAGTATAGAACTACCCAAATATGGATAGATTCTAATTTGTCATCGCTGATTTCATTCATCTTTTCTTTTTTCTTCTTCCAGGGTTCTGCATTAAGATGACTTATTAGAAGAAAGATAATAGAGCCAAAGGACAGGAACCAAGGGGGGGCAGGGGAGGGAAACTAAAACAGTGAGGCACCCAAACAACCAACACCTACCACCATCAACAGAACCTCCTCTCCACTCCCAACAATTTCACGGCAAGCTCCCAGAAAAAGAAAAGTAAAAGAGAAGCGAGAAAGATAAGGCCAACAAAGGAACCTACAAATAATGGCATCAAGCACCTCTAGACTTACAATATTTCTTCTTTTGGGCCATCCATTCAAACAATTTCAACTCTTGCCATTCCCGGCGATTCAACACAATATTGTCATGATGCCAAGAAAACAAGGTGACCCTGGAGGTCCTAGGAGACAACTTGCCTTATGTGCCAAGGCTCCAAAATCTAAAACCTGATGATCTTTCCCTGAAATGTTATAAAGTTTAATCCTTTCACATTTCTCCCCTTATATGCATCAATAATACCACTTTTACCACCCTTATGTTCTATATTTTGACCTTTATGACCCTACACTAAATACATTTTATAAGATGAAAAATAGCAGAAAATACAGCCCACCTTTTCTTATCTCTCTAAAATCATTTGGATAAACATAATTGAAAACCTTTTTTTATTTTTTATTTTTTTCAGACAATTCAAAAAAAAATGGGGAAATTTATAATTAACATGATTTAGGTTTAGATCCAGAGCCTCACCAATACAAAAGTTTGTGTGCTCCTGGAGTTTGTTCAACAAATCCTTCACCTATAAACTCAGAAACCATTGAAATTTTAATACAGGCATACAAACTTTAAATGCAGAGTACCAAAATAATAATTTCCAAGAGATTATAACAGAAAAGGGATAAACTATCAGGCTCAGGAAATTTGAATAATTAAACATGTAAGATCAACCAAATATGACTTACAGTGCATTCCCTTCAAAAATGCTCCAAAATCTATATTAGCTAAGTGTGCAGCTCAGGCCAGCCGACCAAGAACTTAGGACTTACGTTTGGACTACATAAAGCCTGGCTTTGGGCTTGGCCCCACTCAAAATTCATTCATTGGGAAACCCACCTCAGCCTGAGTTACACCTCCTCAAGGGAGCCTTGACCTTGAAATGTAATATATGAAAACTTATATAATCAATTTTTTGTTTATAGTAATAGGAAAACAGGCCAGTGTTACTTTTTCCGGTGGTGAATAATAGAAGATCAACCTGAAGAAAAAATCGGTCACTAAAATAGATTACCAATTGTCTCATTAAGAGAAGAGAATTGTGATAAGAACCTTTAAATGGTGAGGAATTGAGGATTCTGGTAAGGGATTTCATATGGAACCATGATGGTTTCAAGAAAAGGTGCTCTCAAGCTCATATGTGGTATGGCTGTGTCTGTATAAACATCAAAGACCACTGCCTCATGGAGGCTTGCAGCAGCTTTTGCATTACACTTTTGCTTCTTTTTTTTTAAATTCTAAGAAGAAACTACCGTTTGAGGTCATCTAGAGGTTTTCCTTAATGTCAGTATTTTAGGGTATCACATTGAAGCTGTTCCTTTTGTGATCCTTGGAGGTTCTTTACTATAAGTATAACAAACAACGTGTTGATTACTGTCAGACATAAAGTTTCCCAATTTTTTTATTTACATCTTTACAATTTGGGAGAGCCTTTTCCCTATCTTTATATTTCCATCTGCCTCTTTCTCGGATAGACATTTTTCTCTTTCAGTTTTAATAAGGTACCTTTTGCTACCAATCACAAAAGGAAAAGATACCTAATGCTTAATTGTTTGATCTGGTCAGGAATCTCAACCTCTAGATTTACGCCTTCAAAATGCTAGTTTCACTTGATCGAATAGGTGAAGGTCCAGGATTTCTTTTTTTCCCAAAAGGGCAACGATTCCAGTCAGTTTAAAAGTTGACAGATTTTTGATCTCTAATGATTAGATAGAGCACTCAACAGTAATTTATCAAACAACCTTCCAAGGCCAACTTCAAATCACTTATTGCATTGCAGTGTAGAAAGGTGGACTCTCGTTAAAATCCAATTTAAATACTATAACATGTAGCCGTTTCATCCCCAATTCAAAAGTTTACGTGAAGAAATGCTGGCAATTGCAGGAACCATAGTTTTCAAGGCTTCAACTAGGCCATGCCGAGAAATCACCTATGCCTCAAGGCCCTCCAGAATGGGTAAGGCCTGCACGCACTCACCTAGTTATTTGGCTCTCACCTTGGTCACCCAGGCCCATGATTTTAAAACTCGGTGATCTCGAAAGGGTCGTGTTTCGGCCCAGATCCGTCCTGTGGGTCCTCCAAGCTGACTAGACCTACAAGACAAGGAAAGGCAAAGAAGGGGGGGAGGCGGGCTGGATGCCCCGGGTCCACTCCGATGCCAAAGTTAGAGCTCTGTGAACAGTCAGTGGGCTCGGTGTCGAGCCCACTAAGATATTATAGAAAAGTGTGGGGTGAGGTGAGATTTTCCGTCTCAAGTGTCAGAGCGTGAATCTCTAGGAGTAAATGAGCAGTAAATATTGTGTACCTGTAAAACCTCGAGATTTGTCCTATTTATAGTGAATAGTGCATATTTCCAAAATGTCAATTTTACCCTTTGTTCTTGTGTTTGAGGAGTTTTCTTATGTCGAATAGGGGATCTCCACGTGGCTCTGAGGTTGAGTCCTACGTGTCAAGGTAGTATTGCCAGCGTGGTGTGATTCCCTAATAGGTCGAGACGAGAACACTATTCGAAACTGGGTCTCGACCAGTCTCGACCAGTCTCGACCAGTTCTCGACTGGTCTCGACCAGTTTTGAACTGGTCCAAGGCTTTATATAAGAGTCTCGGTCGAGATCTCGACCGAGACTCATTTTGCTTCTCAAATCCTTCTGTTTTCTTCTCCTCCTCCATTCCTTCTTCTCCAACCTTGCATCTAAGGTTCGAAAACCTCTGTTCTTTGCAAATCTCTCCATCAAAGTGCTGTTGGAGGTTTATTTTGACCTATTCTTTGCAAATCTAAGGTTTGAGGTATCGTTTTTTCCCCTAAAACTTATTTTTTTACATGAATATGTTCAATACATGTTGGTTCATCATGAAATTTATATATATGAGTCATTAGGCCGATCTACAACCTCATCCTTTCGAAATTATTTTCATGCATATATATTTTTTATTTTGATTTTCTGTTAAAAAAATGTATTTTCCAGCAATTAAAAATTAAAAAAATTATGATAAATATTAATTAGATGGTATTGAAAATATTATATGATGAACACCGTTGGCCGATCTACGCGGCCACGGTTTCAGTTTTTTTTTCTGTATATATATATATTTATTATTTTTTGTTTAAAAAATAAAAAATATATTTCTTAAATATTAATCAGTTTACTTTCAAAATAATATATGTTGAACACCGTTGGCCGATCTATGCGGCCACAGTTTCAGTTTCTTTTTTCCATACATATTTTATTTTTATGAATTTTTTATTAATAAATCCTATTTTTCAGCAATAAAAAATTACTAAAAAAAATTAATACTTATCTACTAGTGTTCAAAATAATATATGTTGAACATTGTTGGCCGATCTACACGGTCACGGTTTCAGTTTTTTTTTTTCTGTACATATTTTTATTTTTATGAATTTTTTATTAATAAATCCTATTTTCCAGCAATAAAAAATTAATAAAAAAAAATATTAATACTTATCTACTGGTGTTCAAAATAGTATATGTTGAACATCGTTGCGATCTGTGGTCACGGTTTCAGTTATTTTTTTCTGTACATATTTTTATTTTTATGAATTTTTTATTAATAAATTCTATTTTTCAGCAATAAAAAATTAGTAAAAAATATATTAATACTTATCTATTGGTGTTCAAAATAATATATGTTGAACATCATTGACCAATCTACGGTTTCATGTTGTCGGATTATATTTTTCAAAAAATAAATTATTTTTATTTAATATCCAAAATTATTAATAATATCTAAATAATTATGAAAAATTAGGAAAAATATTCTGTTTTCTTGTAACATAGTTTTAAAATTTAGAAAAGTAATTTCAATGATTAGCTTCTGTCCACCACAAGAAACCTGCCGCCATCTCTCTAAATCCCAGCCGCAAGCTTGAATCCATCAAAAAACCTGCAACTTCATTACTGCCATTAGAAAAACCTGCACCTCCATTACCACCCTTAAAAAAACCTGCACCTCCATTACCACCATTAAAGAAACCTGCAACTCCATTATCACCATTAGGAAAAACCTGCAACTCCATTAGAAAAATCCTCTCCAGCATTATTGTAATTCCCAGAATTACCGCCCAGTCCTCTCAAACCCTATTCATAAATAGAATCATCTCTTGTTCTGTTTTTTATCATCAGTTTTTACTTCTAGAATTTTTTTTCTAGTGAAGGGATGAACTAAACAAGTTTGAACAATTTTTTTGATTCATTGCCGTGTATCAATTTATTGAAGGGATATACTTTGCAGAGATCAACCTGATAGCCAACCTCAATTCCTCCATGCTAGTTTGAAGATCGAAAATTGCTTCCTATGTTTCTCTTGTGCCCATAAGAGTGATATACGGCTTCTCTATCAAGGTATTTTACATTGTTCCATCTCAGTATATTTGTCAGATTGTTCTTGAGTTGTTATCCTTCCCGTGGCTGAATTTTCTAAAGTGGTTTCTCCTAGCATGGAGTCCCCAAAAATTGAATTATCCTCTATTCCCCTTAATCCTGTTAAGTTGGATGGAACCAACTATTTGATGTGGTCTAAAACAGCACAAATGGCCATCTCTGCTAGAGGCCTATTAGGTTACATCGATGGTAAAAGGAAGGCACCTGAACCTACTGATAATCTTTATGACAAATGGGCATCTGAGAATTCTATTGTAATGACATATTTGATTGGATCTATGGAACCCAAGATTGGGCGAGGGTATGTTTTGCTACCTGATGCTACTGAGATTTAGAAGGCTGCCAAGGAGACTTAGTCCCAGGTTGGAAATTACTCATTGATTTATGACCACCATGTAACGACTGGTGCTACTAAGCAACGGGATATTAATGTTTCCCAATATTGCTCTGACCTCTGCAGTTTGTAGCAGGAATTAGACTACTATGATACCTTTACAGCAGCATGTTCTACTGATGCTACAGCAATGAAAAGTGCCAAAGACAAACTCCGTGTATATAATTTTCTAGCTGGACTTAATATTGAATTTGATCATATTCATGCTCAAATCCTCAGTAGAGAGCCATTACCATCCCTTGAGCAGGCTTATGCCTTACTCCAGTCTGAGAATATGCGTTGTACATCCATGATGCCTCCTCTTCCAGCAGAGAGATCAGCTCTCTAGACTACTCAGCCAAGTGGTTCTCCTTCTTCAAAACCCACTCTTGTTCGATGTGAATATTGTGGGAAAGAGCGTTATACTAAAGAAACTTGCAGGAAATTGCATGGTAAACCAGCTGACTTAAAGACCAAGAGGCGTAACAAGACCCTATAGAGAACCAAAAATTTTCCTGCACCATAGGCACATCAGACAGAGACTTGCCCTCCTATTGGGATGTTACCTACATTATCAACTGAAGAACTTCAGGCACTCCAGAATATATTAAGGCCATCCGCTACAGCTCAAGCCACTCCTCCAATGCCAACTACCACTCCAGGTTCATACTTTGTACAGTCAGGTATTTCTCATGTGGGTCTGTCTGTCTCTAGCCCATGGGTTAGGGACACTGGAGCAACTAACCACATGACTAGGTCAGCCAATTCGTTCTTCGAGTATTCTCCCTCTTCTGGCAAAGATACAATCCAGGTTGCAAACGGGTCCCTTTCTCCTATATCTGGAAAGGGTTTCATCCGCTACTCCCCTACTCTTACTTTGCAATCAATCCTTCATGTACGTAGTTTTTATACAAATTTACTTTCTATTAGTAGTCTTACTAGATCTCTTAAATGCAAAGTAACTGTTTTTATACAAATTTACTTTCTATTAGTAGTCTTACTAGATCTCTTAAATGCAAAGTAATTGTTTTCCCGTCCTCGTGTGAAATTCAGGATCTGGAGAACAGGAAGACGATTGGACATGATAGATTGCATAGTGGTCTCTACTTGCTTGCAGATGGTCCTTATGTGCCTCTTCTGTCACCACCGCCTACTACACATCATCTCTATTCCGCTATGAGCACTCTCTAGCAGTGGCATCGCCGTCTTCGTCACCCTTCCCCAGCTATTTTATCCCAATTGTTTCCTTCCCTTTCCAAGCATTGTAATAAAAACAAGTTATTATGCGAAGCATGTATTCTTACTAAGCGGGCTCGTACAACTTATTTACCTACATTTAATAGAAGCAGTAACATGTTTGATTTGATTCATTCTAATGTCTGGGGTTCAGTTAGGACAACCTCTATCTCTGGCCATAAATGGTTTGTAACTTTCATTGATTGTCACACAAGGACTACTTGGGTGTACCTTATGCATCAAAAGAGTGCAGTTTTTGAGTGTTTCAACCAATTTCATAAAATGATTCAGACTCAGTTTCAGACACCAATCAAAGTTCTTAGGAGTGACAATGGACGAGAATATCTTGATGGGCACTTTCAGAGATATCTGTCTGATCATGGGATCATACATCAAACAAGTTGTGTTGATACCCCAACTCAAAACGGGGTTGCAGAAAGGAAGAACTGGCATCTACTTGAAACAGCTCGGGCCCTTATGTTTGAGGGAAATGTGCCAGCAAAATTTTGGAGTGATGTTGTTCTGACAGCAACCTCTCTTATAAATCAGTTACCATCAAGGATACTACACAATAAGGTTCCTCTGGATCTACTTTGTGATCATTCCTTTGGTCTCCCACCAAAGGTATTTGGGTGCATCTATTATGCTCGAAACCATCATTTTCATGGCAAACTTGATCCACAAGGGATTCGCTGCATCTTCCTTGGTTACTCAGCCACACAAAAAGGGTACAAATGTTATCATCCACCATCCCGTCGGACATTTATCAGCAAAGATGTACTCTTCCATGAAGACATGATGTATTTTCAGTCACATCTTCAGGGGGAGACAGATACAGTTGATCTTGAAGATGTACCTTTGATTGGACCAATGGAGATGGAGACAGAAAGAGTCCAAGTAAGGAGCATGCCTCCTACCCCTGATGCTCCTACCCCTGCGCCAGAGATGCTGCCACCTACTCCTACTCCTGAACCAGCATCTTCACCTACATCTGCCAATCCCATGTTTGCTGACAAGCCTCTGCAAGTTTATAGCCATGCCAGAAGCAAGCACAGAAAGACCACTACCATCCAAGCAACTTCACATGTCCCTTCGTCAGCCCAAGATCCAGAGACTAATCAAACTCCTGGTAAGGAAATTTCCCTCTCTAATTCTGATTTTGATCTCCCTATTGCCCTTCATAAAGGTACTAAGGCTTGCACTCTTCACCAATCTTTAATTTTGTTTCTTACGACTCGTTATCTCCTTCTTTCCATGCATTTGTGTCTTCTCTTTCCTCTGTGTCTATTCTTCAGAAATGGTAGGAAGCAATTTTGGATGAGCGCTAAAAAGATACAATGATGGAAGAAATGAGAGCCTTGAAGAAGAACAATACTTAAGACCTTGTTTCTCTCACACCGGGTAAGAAACCAATCGGGTGCAAATGGATTTTCACAATCAAGCACAACAATGATGGCACAGTGGATCGGTATAAAGAAAGACTAGTAGCTCGTGGATTCATACAGACATATGGTATTGATTATCAAGAAACCTTTGCACCAGTGGCTAAAATGATGACAGTAAGGGTTCTCTTGGCATGTGCTGTCTATCACAATTGGGATCTGCAACAGCTTGATGTAAAGAATGCTTTCCTCCATGATGAACTTAAAGAGTAAGTCTATATGGACTGTCCACCTGAGTTTACAGATGCAAATAACCATGGGAAGGTATGTAAATTGAATCGCTCACTTTATGGACTCAAGCAGTCCCCCAGAGCATGGTTTGGTAGATTACTTAAGGCCATGATAATCTATGGCTATGCACAAAGTAATGTTGATCATACATTGTTTACTAAGCATTCGTCTGGAAATTTTACTGTTCTTTTGGTATATGTGGATGATATCATTGTCACTAGAAATAGTGACGAGAAGATAAAGAAACTCAAGGTATTTCTCAGGAAGGAGTTCGAAATTAAAGATTTGGGAAAACTTAGATACTTTCTTGGGATTGAAGTTGCTCGTTATGCAAAAAGCATATTTCTTTTTTAGAAGAAGTACATCATTGATCTTCTATCAGAGACAGGTTTGCTAGGCTGCAAGCCATGTGCTACTCCACTAGATGCAACTACCAAACTGAAGGAGAAAGAAAGAACACTAATAAATAAAGGGAGATATCAAAGGTTGGTTGGAAGGTTAATCTAGTTGTCCATAAAAGACCAGACATAGCGTTTGCAGTTAGTCTGGTGAGTTAGTTTATGCATGATCCCTATTCTATGCATTTGGAGTTTGTCTATAGGATTCTTCATTACCTAAAGGCAGCTCCAGAAAAGGGGATCTTACTCTCACCACAAGATGATTTCAAAGTAAAAGCTTATACGGATGCTGACCGGGCAGGCAGTCCGGGCAAGAAATCTATTTCTGGTTACTGTACCTTTGTGGGAGGAATATTAGTCGCTTGGCGCAGTAAGAAGCAGAACGTCATGGCACATTCTAGTGCAGAAGCTGAATTCAGAGCGATGGCTCAAAGCATATGTGAACTTCCATGGTTGAAAGGCCTACTCAGTGACTTGAAAGATGATTGTTCTCAACCTATGATTCTCTCTTGTGATAATAAAATTGCTATTAGCATTGCTAACGATCCAGTTCAGCATGATAGAACCAAGCATGTTGAAATAGATCATCATTTTATTAAAGAAAAGTTCGAGAATGGTCAGATTCAAATTCCGCATGTCAGATCAGAAGATCAACTCGCCAGTATCTTCACAAAAGGCTTACTTGTCAAGTCATTTCAAATTATTTTGTCGAAGTTTGGAATGCATGATATCTATGCACCAACTTGAAGGGGAGTGTTGGAGTCGAGGATCTTGTCATTAGGGGTGTTTTAGGCATTTGGAGTGTTAAGTTATTTTCTAGTTTATATTATGTCTTAGTTTCTATTTTATCTTCTTAGATTGAAGGCTATTTTTGTAATCTCTCATACAGTTGCTTCATTATAAATAAAGGTAGGAGGAGAGGATCAATTACTCTCTTCAATTCTTTTCTCAACATATCGCGAATCATGAGATTTCAGGTACACAACATTTAATACTCTTTCCTAGGGATTCTCGCTCTGACACCTCGGATTAATAATCTCTCACTTACCCCATTAACATTTATGTGGGCTCGGATACCGGGCCCATCGAATGTTCACGGATCCCAAACTTAGGTATCGGAGTGGACCCACGGCCATAGGCCGGCCTCCCCTTTGCCGTGTGTTTTTGTCTTACAGGTCCAATCAGCTTTCTGGGCCTCCGATACGGATTCTGGACGAAACAGGTTGGCGCCCACCATGGGGCCCTAAGTGATTCAAAGTTTGAAGATTAACGTCAAGGGAAAATCATAGGAAGAAATGAGTCCTCAAAAAACAAGGAGCCATACGGTTAACCTTAATCCACCAGCAAATGAGACCCCAACCATAAACCTTCATGAAACCAGTAGGGCAAACCCTCGACAGACAAGAGAGATGGGAAAAGGGGCGTAGATCCAGCCGCGGCTTAAGAGGCATATGTCACTTACGAGCAGTTCGACACCATAGTGCAGCAATTGGAGATCATGACCAGGACCTTACAAGGGATCCAAGCCCTTGCCGCGAAAGCCACCTCCGGACCTCCTGTAGGAGTTATTCCCCCATTAAGCCCCAATGCACGAGTCGACCATCATCCAGAGCCCCCTCGCCATAACCGAGCAAGACAACCAAGAAACAAGGATGGTGAGGGCGGGGCAGAGAAGGCGGCCGCCTCACAAGAAAGGAGTGGAACCGGTTCTACTTAGCAACATGGAAAGATACCCGCCAGAAAGAGGCTCAGACCATTATCAGGAGTCAGACAGAATGAGGAAGTTTTAGAAGAGCCCTTAATCCCGCAGCACGTACCCCTACCAGAGGTTGTCATCGGTGCAAATGACAAAGGCAACCACGCACCCGAAGATAGCAGTGAGGATTGAAGATCAGTTGATACTTCTACAACAAAAGGTCGAGATCAAGGAGAAAGCAGACACTACCCTTGAGGAACAAAGAGACTATTCAACAGACAATCCTCTCACCGATCTCCTAATGAGAGTTCCCCTACCAAAACGCTTCAGCATGCCACCAGTAGAATCCTAAGACGGATCCACCGACCCGATTGATCACTTGAACAATTTCGTAGGTGCGATGGTACTTCACGCGAATCCAGACGCAATTATGTGCAGAGCCTTTCCCCTTACCTTAAAAGGCCCAGCAAGGATGTGGTTCAACAATCTGCCCCTGAGGTCGATCGACTCCTTTAAAACGATGAGGAAGTTGTTCCGAATGCACTTCCAAGGAAGCAGGGTACAACGGAAGACCACCGCACACCTCATGAACATGAAGCAAAAACCCAGTGAATCTCTGCGCGCGTTCCTGGCTAAGTTTAACCTAGAGGTCCTCCAAGTCAAGTATATTGAAGATCCAGTCCATTACGCCACCCTGAGAGCGGCTGTCACTGATGAAAATCTCCAATTCTCTATTGCAAAGAAGGAACCGACTGACATACCACAGCTATTGGCTCGATGCGAGAAATATGCCACGGCGAATGAAGTGTACGAGGCCAATAAAGGTGTGCCCAATGTTCCGAGCAAAAGAGCAGATGAGGGGAGAGACACAGGACACCCAAGAGAGCATAAGAGGTCGAGAAGAGAAGAAACGAGGCGTCCGCCACCACGTTTCATCTTGGACCCACTAGAACCTTGTCCAAATTCACCCTTCGATCAAGTAAATGCCATCAGAGTTGCAGAACCAGGGTACATACCTCTTGCAAGGACTCGAACGTCAGAAAAGCAAGGCATCAAGTCGGCACAAGATTACGGGGTTCAAGATTTCCAACCCCCTTTGACCGAGCATGGTTCAAGGTTTGGTTGGTCACAACCGAGATAAGTCGGTTTCGAGCCTGGCCAAGACAAAACCCAGGCTCGAAACTGATAAATACCATATCTCGCCATCTCGGTCGAACGCACCAGGTTTCGTACGAAACCCATGTTTCGACCCATGAAAAGAACCAGGCCCTATATTTAAGTGTCGAGTTCAGTTGAAACCTTACTGGTCTCGACCAAAGTTTCTTCACAAGATTTATTAGGCTAGAATGGAACAACATTTATCAGACAGTACTTATTAATGACTAATATCATTTAAGCAAATATTTCAATTACTTAAGATATTATTCATAAATAAGCACATACCCCCTCCCAATTCGAATCCAATAAAATCAGTCTAAAATTCAAATTCTAGAAGGATAAAAAGTCAACCCTCCAGTTCAAAAACAAAAATTGTATTTTTGGGTGCGGGGGTGATATTCAACTTCCAAATACTAGGCTTTTTTCCAAATATAAAAATTCCATAAATCTTATAATAATAAAGCATCACTAAAAACCAAAAGCGCTCCAAAATAATCTCTTGCTTTGATGCCCAAAAAATAGTTTACATTCAGACGACTTTAAACATCATTCACGTACTCCGAACAAGGTTTGACCGGAGTGTAACTCCTTCATTATAACTCGGATTCAAGCAATCTCGGATTTGTTGGAAAACTGATTATGCTAGCTTTGCAAAGAATTCGAGATTGCTTGAATCCGAACTATATTAAAGGAGTTACACTCCGGTCAAATTTATTAGAAGTACGTAAATGTTAGTCATAAATACGTGTTACATACTTAACTCTAGACACAATCCCAGGTGTCAACGTACACTAGTAAACTTGGGTTCATACCACATATTATCATTTTGGATGTTTTTATTTAAACTAATATGAGAATATGTGTAAAATGGTTAAAATAAGCTACAGAAAAAAAAAAAAAAAAATAACTCACACTAAGAAGAACACTTTTGGGTCTTGAAACCAAGCTTCGAGATGTCCGGGGAAAAATACCAGATTTCGACCGAGTTACGAAACCCAAGATATCTTGGTTTCGAGGCTGGCCAAAACCAGCACTTCGAACCTTGTAACCGAGCCCAGCACCTCAGCTTCGGCAGAAGGATTGAAATATGATCCCTTCAAAAAAGGAAGAAAAGCAATGACCATCACTGGCAGACCCACAGTAGGCAACACGTCCTCAAAGGCACAAAAAGCCTATGCAAGGAGTGTCAAGTCTACCAAGTGGCCAGGAAAAAGAGCACATACAGGAGAATTTCTAACTTTCAGTAATGAAGATTTGTGTGGATTGGAAGTCCCTCATGAAGACGCAATTGTCATCACCATGCGGATAGAAGATAGTGGCGTACACAAGATAATGGTGAACACCGGGAGCTCTACAGATATCATCTATTGGCAGGCCTTCCAGCGCATGGAGATTCCCCCAAAACGTCTGTTACCGGTAAATTACCCTCTTGTAAGTTTCTCGAGCGACCTAGTCCCGGTGAAGGGCTCTATCCGACTCCCTGTCTAAGCAAGAAGTTATCCTCGAGAATCTAGGGCCACGATGAACTTTTTGGTTGTCGATGTACCTTCTTCTCACAACGCCTTATTAGTCCGTCCCCTTTACCTATCATCTTGTGATCAAGTTCCCTACTCCGAGAGGTGTAAGAAAATGTCAAACTGATCAATTTGTCTCCCGAAAATGTTACTCAGCCGAGCTCAGTGATTACAAGAACTGGCACAAGCATTTCCCATTCACATTGAAGATATGAGGGATGATCCCAAACAACAAACAAAGAGGAACTCCTACAGAGGACCTAGTCAGGATCCCCCTGAGTGAGGCAGACCGAGAAAAAACAGTTCAAATAGGTTCAACACTTGTAGAACCTTGGAGGACAGAATTAATAAGCTTTCTGCACAACAATGCGGACATCTTTGCTTGGTAGAGCACTGCCTAAGTATAGATCCCCAACATCGCCTAATCCGCCAAAAGAAGAGGTCCTTTACCCCAACTCTGCAGCTCATTATCAACGAAGAAGTGGAAAAGCTGTTGCAAGCCAAATTCATTAGAGAGGTCGGTTATCCAAAGTGGATATCTAACGTCGTCATGGTTGCAAAACCAGGAGGCCAATGGCACATATGCATCGATTTTTCCGACCTCAGTAAGGCATGCCCAAAAGATAGCTTACCACTCCCTCGGATCGATCAACTAATCGATGTCACTGCCGGACATGAACAGTTGAGCTCCATGGATGCATATTCCGGCTACAATCAGATCAGAATGCATGCGGCCAATGCCGAAAAGACCGCTTTCGTCACTAACCGCGGACTGTTCTGCTACGATGTCATGCCCTTCGGCCTCAAAAACGTCGGAGCTACATATCAGCGACTAGTTAACCGAATGTTTGAGGAACAGATTGGAAGAAATGTCAAAGTCTATGTAGACAACATGTTGGTGAAGAGTCTGGCGGGAAGGCAACCATGTTACGGACCTAGAAGAAGCATTCGGTGTCCTTAGAAAATATCAAATGCGACTCAACCCAGCTAAGTACGCGTTAGCGCCTTCGACGTCACCTTGGAAAAATTCCTAGGATTCATGGTATCTAGCCATGGCATCGAAGCATATCCGGCTAAAATCTCAGCCATCCTCAACATGCCCGCTCCTACGAAAGTAAAACAGGTCTAAGAGCTGACAGGAAGAATAGCTGCATTAAGAAGGTTCATGTCGAGGTCGGCTAATAAGTGCCTTCCATTATTCCAAACCTTGAAAGGAAACAAGACATTTGAGCAGACAACGGAGTGCCAACAGGCCTTCGATGAATTGAAGACATATCTGGCGTCCCCTCCACTCTTGGTTAAACCGGAGGTAAGAGACAGTTTAGAGCTATACCTCGCGGTGTCCCTAAAAGCGGCCAGTGCGGTCCTCTTCAAAAATGTTGATAACGCACAGAGACCAATCTACTATGTGAGCAAGGTGCTGCTCGATGCCGAGACAAGGTACAAATTTATGAGAAGATTGCCTTGGCCCTAGCGACCGCAGCTAAAAAGGTTCAGCCATACTTTCAGGCACATTCCATAGTAGTCTTAACCAACCAACCTTTCAAGAAAATTCTCTCCAGGCCCAATGTTTCAGGGCGGATCATCAACTGGGCAGTCGAACTAGGTGAGCTTGACATAATTTACAGACCGCGCGCAGCAATCAAGGCACAGACTTTGGCCGACTGCCTTATTGAATCATCACTCTCGGAGGAGACCGAGGAAGAGGTGGACAAGAGGAACGACGAGAACACACCTCAGCCACCATGGCCCTTGTTGGTTGGCGGAGCCTCTAACCAAGGAGAATAGGGGGCTGGACTTATACTCACAAGCCCGGATGGTTTATAGATACAATATGCTCTCTGATTCAAGTTTTGGACCTCTAACAATGCAGCAGAATACAAGGCGCTACTTGTAGGACTCAGATTGGCCTGGCCAAAAATATTGAAGCTTTCAACAATTCCCAATTGATTGTGAAGCAGTTCAATGGCAAATATGAAGCTCGGAAGGCCAACATGGCAGATTATTTGAAAAAATGTTCGAGAAGCCACTTCGGCATTCAGCAGTTTCAAACCACATTTCAAGGGGACTGAACACGCAGGCCAACGCTCTTTCGAAGCTAGCCACTAAAAAACTCTCAGATTTGGACTACTCGGTATACACTGAGATCCTGGACAAAGCAATCATAGAGACGGCAGTTGTGGAGGTTACGACGGCCGACAATGAGCCTTCCTGGACGGACCCAATCTACTTGTATCTCAACGAGGGCATTCAGCCAAAGGATAGAGCGGAAGCAAGAAGGAAACAATCGAAGGCCACCCATTATGTGCTCCAACAAGACATCTTGCATAAAAAGGCCTTCACATTTCCTCTGCTCAAATGTCTACGGCCGTTAGAAGCGTCCCTCGCAATCAAAGGCGTATACGAGGGAATTTGCGGCACTCATCTCGAAGGAAGGGCCCTAGCTCACAAAATTCTGAAGCAGGGCTACTACTAGCCGAAGATGAGGGAAGAATGCTTGAACTATGTGAAGAAATGCGAAAAATGCCAGTTTTTTGCCCCCGTTCCCGACCTCCCAACGGCTCCTTTAAGACCAATTTCATCACCCATTCCCTTTACCACATGGGGTATGGATATCATGAGCCCTTTCCATCCCGCCCGCTACCAAAGGAAATTTGTTATTGTCGCGATAGATTACTTTACAAAGTGGGCTGAGGCAAAAGCAGTATCAAGCATCCCAGAGAGCACAATCCACGAATTCTTCAAGAAGTCCGTTGTCTACCGATACGGCAGCCCTCGAGTATTGATTACCGATAATGGCAAGCAATTCGACAGCAAATCCTTTGCCGAATTCTACGAAGAAAATCACTTCGATCATAGGTGTGGCATCGTCAAGCACCCCAAGACCAATGGCCAAACAGAGGCGACAAACAAGATTTTATTACATGGAATCAAGACTCGGTAGGAAGCTGCCAAAGGGCTCTAGTTGGATGAACTTCCCCACATATTATGAGCAGATCGGACTACTCCTAAGACGGCCACGGGAGAATCCACTTTTATGTTGGCTTCGGTCGCAAAGCTGTTATCCTATTAGAAGTCAGAGTTCCCTCACACAGAGTCACCCATTACGACCCTAAAACCAGTGATGGACTCCGAGTCAATATAGACTTGCTACAAGAAATTCAAGATCAAGCCCAGCACAGGATTGCGGTACACCAACAACAGACCGCAAAACATTATAACAAGCGTGTTAGGGAGCGTAGCTTCCAAGTTGGAGATCTTGTTTTGCCCAGCACAATAGCATCATATCCGACCAATCAAGGCAAATTGGCACCCAACTGGGAAGGCCCATATAAAATCACTCAATCATATCAGAATGACGCCTATCACCTTGAGGACAAGGAAAGAAATCCGCTACCCCGCGCATGGAATGTCGAGCACCTGTGCAAGTTCTACCAATAGTTTCCAAACTAATTGCAATGTACTCAGTCCAGTAAGACCCCTTTTTTTTTCCTCTCAAAGTTCAATGAAAGCAACTCTCAATTTGCATTACAATTTGCATCTTCAATCAATCAACCGACCCAGTCGGTCAAAAGAACTAGGCAATCACAGAGCACATTTGGCCGAGGAGGGTAGATCGGACTTCATCCGTAATTGAAACCCGTACGGCCAAAAGAGATCGACAATTACCGAGCACATTTGGCCGAGGAGGATACATCGGACTCCAACCATAATTGATACCCATAAGGCCAAAAGAGCTCGGTAAAAACCGAGCATATTTGGCCGATGAGGGTAGGTCGGATTCCATCCATAATTGAGACCCATACGGCCAAAAGAGCTCGGTAAAAACCGAGCACATTTGGCCGAAGAAGGTAGATCAGACTTCATCCATAATTAAGACCCATACGGGCAAAAGAGCTCGGCAATTATAGAGCACATTTGACTGATGAGGGTAGATTGGACTCCAACCATAATTGAGACCCAGCTCGGTAAAAGCCGAGCACATTTGGCCGAGGAGGGTAGATCGAACTTCTACAATGATTGAGTCCCATGCGGCCAAAAGAGCTTGGCAATTACCGAGCACATTTAGCCGAGGAGGGTACATCGGACTCCAACCATAATTGAGACCCATACGACCAAAAGAGCTCGACAATCACCAAGCACATTTTGCTGAGGAGGATAGATCGAACCCCAACCATAATTGAGACCCATACGGCCAAAAGAACTTGACAATCACTGAGCACATTTAGCCGAGGAGGGCAGACGATAGGACTCCATCACATACGTCAAAATAAATTCCGACCCCTATTGACTGAGGCGAGCATATCGGCTTCGACAGAAATTGGCCGAAAATAATTCCCGACCCTATTGACCGAGGTGGGCATATCGGACTACATCACATACGTCAAAAATAAATCAACAACATTTACATCGGAGTAAAGTAAAGCAAATGATCCGGGGCGACCACAACAAGATTAAAGACAAGACATGTATAGTTATATAGTTCAGAAAATGAGAATACATATTCCGAGGGGAACCTCTCACTACAAAAAAATATAAGCGAGGAGGACCCCCTATGTACAAAAAAAACAGAGTCTTCATCAAAAGAAGACATAGTCAAGACCCTTTACAAAACGAAGAAAAAAGAGAACACCCCACAAGCCATATAGAAACGACAACAAGCTCATGGCTCACAACCACGTGCCGAGCCATCACCGCTACCAGGGGCGGCATGATCAGGAGAAAGGTTGAAACCGCAGCCAGGAGTAAGAGGGAGCCCTGTGTTGGGAGAAATGCCGACCCGAGGGGTCGAGGGCAACTCTTCGCCTGTCTTAAGATGCACAGGATCAAGGGTTGGGGAATCTTCGTTGTCAACGTCTAGGGAAGGAGGGTCCTCTCCGACAAGAACATACTCAAGCTAACGGTAAATCGACTCATCATCCCCTTCCTCATCATCATCGTCACATACCGGGGCAGGCCTCAAACAGATCGCCTCTGATAATCCACCCCCGACACTCTTATCAACATATTCTTTAAGGGCCTGTGCCCCAAAGGTAAAGCTTGGCAAGGCTTTCTTCCCCCACCAACTCCTTAAACGCCTCGAACTTTTTGTACAAATGAACAACCCCTACAGCGATGGACCAAGCCTTCATAAAACCATCTCTGTATTTGGTGACCCGAGCTCTAGCGGCCTTTTCAATACGTCCCTCGGAGGTCTTCTCGGCACGAACTCTGGCAACCTTCTCGTCGTCTATGCCATTCTTTAAACATTCGACCTCGGCCGTAAGGGCGGCGATCTCCAAAGTCATCGAGTTGACTTGATTCTCCTTTGCTCTAAGTTGTGAGCGAGGCGTCATCCCTCTTATCAAGATTCTTTTCGGTCTCATTAAGATCCTGCACGGCATAGAGGAGTAGGAATTTGAGCTCCTCCTCATAACCTAAAAGCTACACGGAGATGAAACATCAACACGACACAAAAAAACAAGTAGAACGAAAATAGAAGGCGAAACTCACTATGACATCAAAGTATTTGAATTGGAAATCAAAGCCGAAGTGGTTAGGCTGCGTATCACTTCTTGGTCACGTTTGAGCCAGCATCCCATCATCAATTCCCGGGCCACACAAGTGTTCCCCATCGCGGTGTCATCCTCCATTATCGCCTAGTCAGGATGAAAGGGCAACTCATCCCCAGTCTTGTTCCTCGGAAGAGGACCCATTAAAGGAATCCGCCCCATCTTACTCAGGTCACCACCCATGGACAAATACTCCCCGGTCCAAATGGGAGACCACCGAGCTGTCCCAAAACCCCCAGTTTCTGGAAGGGCTAAAACCGCCTTGGAAGCGGTGCTTGAGGGTACCTTGCTTGAAAAGTCCAAAACACGATGCATAAGAGTCAGTACCTTAGCGTATTTTCGAGCAGCCTCGCCCAGAGCTGTACCAAGAGAATCTTTACGTGCTCTTTTCTTGGAAGCCTGCTTTTTCTAAGGTTCGCCCTCCCCCCCCCCCGAGGCAATCTGCTTACTCCGGAAGGACACTACTTGTTCCTACTTCTTCAACATCTCCTGGGCTTGTTTTGCCTTCTTCTCTTCTGCCTTGCAAGCCTTGGCCTCCTGCTTTAGCCTCAGGTCCTCCAGATATTCCTTGGTCTGCATTACTACAACAAGACAGGCGAAAATAAGCAAACAGTTAGATACGAGACCCCAAAGAAATAAAGAAAAGAATACTCATAAAGTTTATTTTCATAAAAAACCAAAGGGTTCAGAAGATCTGTGACTCGAATTGCAGCACCCTCTCCGGACTTGGCACGGTCTAACATACGAGACTCTTTGGTTGTTAGCGTCACATCGGTGTTGAAAGTGTCGGCATCCACCTCCAAACAAAAATTGTCAAAGGGTACCTCTTCACCTCGAACATAAAAAAAAACTTATTCTTCCAGAGCTTTAAGGAAGTCAGCTTATCGGCAAGGATCTCAGGATACTCCGGACGCTTAGCGAAATAGTACCAGCCCAACCCCTGGTAAGTATTGAAAATAGACATGGTTGGAACATACTCAGGGTGAGCTTCTCCCCTAACCTTCGAAAGAAGGCTATGAACCCGGTGATAGTCTTCCATGAATTCGGCATTATCTGGACAGGGGCAACATTGTAGTGTTTAATGATTTGGCATACCAACCGAGGCACAGGTATCCAAAACCCTGCCTTGAACATCTCCAAATTGACACACAGTTCAGATTCCCTAATCCAACAGGCCCTCTCAGCCACCTCGGGCATTCGGAGTGAAATGTTGGGTGGTATTTGATAGTTTTCACGAAGTTTTGAAATTTCCGTCGTGGTCAGCACACACTTGCTTCAGAGCATCAAAATCCGGGCACGGGTCGGCGTCTCCTTTAGCTTCTTGAACAACATTCGCCACCAGATCTTGGGTGGACATACGCACCTCAGGCATCTCCTCAGACAGAAACTCTTCCCCAAGATCACCCTCCAACTCGTGATCTGTCGACTCCTCATCTTTAGAGGAAGACGAACTACTACTGGTGCTACTACTAGAGGAAGAGGAGGATGATACACCCATGGCCGACACGGTTGGCTCCGTGGCATCTAAGGTCTCTATGTCTACCATCTCTGAATCTACATCCTCTTTTTCTGTATTCGACATATTTAAAAAAGAAACGAAGCACTTAAGAAGTGAAAAACTTATTGATAGACAAATAGCCGAAGCGACCAGCACGAGACACCGAAGCCGACCTGATAGCTCCCAATACCGAACTGACAAATTACTCACTCGTAGAACTTAAACCTCCAGAGTAGGAAAAACAATCTAAGACACGCCAATATATAAGATAAGATCGGTCGTGGGAAAGTATGAAGAATGGATTCCACGTGGCAGTTCGTTACGGGATGGCCTTCTGTCGATTATAAATGCCGACCTTCCGATGTTGGTCTGTTAATCAAGTCCCGCCAAGGGATATCCATGAAAATGACCCGAACCCGACGGACCAAACCTGTATCACTTTATATTGAAAAGAAGACTTCTGAGGCATGACGCAGTTTCACATCTTCTTTCCAGACCCACATCAAAAAATGACAAAGATGTGAATTGACTGAGGCGGCCACATCGGTCATTTCATCAATCTTGATCTCAAGGCATTCATGTGCTAGACACCATCCTTCACCTCGAACTTCCTCCAAATGAAGAATGATGTGAATTGATCGAGGCATCCTCATCGGCCAAGACACATCGGCGGGATCAATCTCTGCTTCGGAAGCCGTCACGTGCTGGACATCATCCTTCACCTTGGACTTCCTCCAAAAGAAGATGTGAATTGACCGAAGCGTCCACATCGGCCAAGACACATCGGTGGGATCAATCTCTACTTCGGAAGCCGCCACGTGCTGGATGTCACGACCCAAACTTGTACGAGGTAAGAGTACAGCCCTCACGGGTGCTGATCTAACGATCGACCAAACAAATATAAATTAAACTTTAATTTACTTAAAATAATCCAATTTAAAACAATAAGCAAAGTAGTAAATCAACCAAAACCTACTGGTGGCAATCTAATTTGTATCAAATAAAAAGATAAATATCTTTGAAATTTAAACCTCAAATCCTTATACAACCAATCTAGAAATTTGAAACTTGTAAATAAAATCTAAGAGTAAATCCACATGTCCTCTATGCTTCTTTTTGTTCCCCTTCAGCCACCTCATCATCTGTAATGTCATTGTAAGGGGTGAACTCACTAACCCAATAAGAAAGAATATTACAAGAATACTACAAAAAGGTGAACAACGAATCAATTCAATTCATGAATGCAAGAAAACTCGATTTCAAATTTATTCTAACACACTCACTTATTTTCTATCATTTTAACACCTACACATTTATTTTCATTTCTAACCAACTGCCATGAATAACTAGTTACAATTGTTCTAGTAGAGAGTTTACCACAGCCAAAATATATTCCCGGTCATCCGTTCATGACCCCATTCTCATTCATCCGCGGCGTAACGGATGGCACTCAGATGGCAATGACTCTCCATCCTATTGTCCTCATTTACTCTCTAATAGACACAAAGTATAACTCATTATCCTTCTCTCCATATTCTCAACATTCTCCTCTTACTTATGTGACAAACCATTATTGAAAGATGCAATTCTTATAAGTGAAAAACCAGTTACCATTGTAGAGAGTTTACCACAGCCAAAATATATTCCTGGTCATCTGTTTATTACCTCATTCTCATTCATCCGCGGAGTAACGGATGGGACTCAGATGGCAATGACTCTCCATCCTATTGTCCTCATTTACTCTCTAATAGACACAAAGTGTAACTAATTATTCCTTCTCTCTACATTCCCAACATTCTCCTCTATTGTATGACAACCATTATTACAAGATGCGCAATTCTTACAAATGAAATACTGAAATGGAATGAAAACAAATTTTCTCTCATCACATTCATGTAAATAATAAATCATGTGAATAACAATGAACAAAAAGAACAATAATCAGTCACCATCAAATAATTAAACAACAAAGCATAAGGCAAAAACCAGCAATTCGGTGTCACCCTAGTGGTGTACACCTGTAATATTCCACTTACCTATTTTCTTTGCACATACACTGATCGTCCTTTCAATAGTCAGCAATGCAACATGTGAGTATTATGAAGCTTACTAGTAATAATCGTGTATCGACTACCTAAACAATACCTAAATCACCCCTAGACTCCACCTCCAGACCCTTTAGACTAGATCCCTAAACAATGCATAAACCAATGTAAACACATGTTTATACATTAGTAACTTAGGGTAGAAATCAGTATTAAAATCAGTTTTAAAATCAATATTAAAAAAATTAGTTTTAAAATCAATATTAAAAAATCAGTTTTTACAATCAGTATTAAAAATTAATATTAAAATTAGTATTAAAATCAGTATTAAAACTCAGTATTAAAGATTAGTATTAAAATCAGTTTTACAATCTATTGAGAGATCGTATGGTCCACATGGATTAACCATCGTGTGGATTAATTTATCTTTATTTCTTTTTCATTGTCTAGATTCATTATACAACCTGTATTGTACTTTTGTACTGCCTGTACTAATTGTACTATATGTACTACCTGTATTGTACTACCTGTACTACCTCTTTCTTTCGTTGTATTCATTCTCACATTATAAATAAGAGGACCTTTGTCTATTGTAAGACAAATCATTCCATTCTTTCTACATGGTATCAGAACAAGGTTAGTTCTCTCCTTTCTTTTTTCTTTTTTCTTTTCTTTTTTTCCTCCATTCCTCCCTACCCCTGCAGCCACCTACTGCTGCCACCAGCGACTGCCGCCACTTACCGCCACTCGCTGGAATTCTCTAAACCTGCCAGAATACCCCTACACCCCACCGGAAACCGCTATCCTCTTGATTATACCATGATCTAAGGAATTTTTTTTTAAGTTCTCTCTTCTCGGTTGCTGTGCATCCCTTGTTTATGGGATTTTTAATCATAGAGATCACGTCCAGCGCCTCCATCGAGTCTTCTATAACCCTTTAAAGATCAAGTTGCTTTCTTCGTGATCTTTGCTTCCCCAAAGATTAATACACGGCCTAATTGGTATTCTTTCTCCGATATTGACATTCACTATGTCTTCTGACTTCTAAGGTTACCTCTGCAGGGACAAAATCTTTTAAGATGGAGAATTTCACCATTCCTACTAATACCACCAAACTGGACGATAGAAATTATCTGATGTGGTCTTGAGCCTCTCCATTACAGCACGAGGGTTATCTAGCTATCTTACAGGTAAGAAAACCCTACCCACAGCCGATGCTGCAAAGGACAAATGGTATGCTGAGAATTTGTTAGTCATGCAATACCTTCTCAACTCTATGCAACCTGACATAGCAGAGGGATACCTACTGTTGGACAAAGCTGCCCAAATCTGGAAATCTGCCAAAGACACATACTCCCAGGTAGGGAACTATGCATTAATCTATGCAATCCAGAAGAAAATTAATACCACTTCCCACCAAGAACTCACTGTGTCGCAATACCATACTCAGCTACGCAGTCATTATCAAGCTCTATATTTTTATGATGGTTTTCATGCCAAATGTGATGCTGATGCAACTCTGTATAGAAAACGTGAAGAACAATACAGGGTATACACTTTCTTAGCAAGTCTAAATGTGGAACTAGATCCCATTTGCTCTCAAATTCTCAGTAAGGATCCCTTCCCATCCCTAGAATAAGCCTATGCCATGGTACAACTTGAGGATCAACAGCGTACCACTATGCTCTTATCTGCTCCACCTGCTCGATCTGCTCTCCAAACTTCTTCTGCACCTCACTAGGTATCTATTGCATCCAAAGAACCTGTGATGTGCCAACATTGTAGAAAACCATAGCACACCAAAGATACTTGCTGGAAACTCCATGGTAAGCCTGCCGATTTTGAAGCCAAAAGGAGGGATAAAAATCAGCAATGATCCAAGTCTTTTAAGGGTCCTCAGGTTCATCAGACTGAAGTTCATTCATCCCGACCTCCTTCTGCCACTTCAAACAGTGACAATATCCTACAGGCTATTAGGTGTCTGCTTCAACCATCTGCTGCAACCTCCGGATCGCCATCTGCTACTGCATTTGCATCCCTTCCAGGTACCCATTTTGCTCACTCAGGTATGTGTTCAGTGGGTCAATGGTCCCTAATCCTTGGATTCTTGACTCCGGAGCCACTGACCACATGACCGGTGACCCTAGT
The DNA here is from genome assembly GCA_028583415.1 of Protea cynaroides. Classification (NCBI taxonomy): domain Eukaryota; kingdom Viridiplantae; phylum Streptophyta; class Magnoliopsida; order Proteales; family Proteaceae; genus Protea; species Protea cynaroides. The sequence continues at coordinate 49,187,407 of CM053273.1, read as the reverse complement.
CTTTTTCGTCAATTTTTTCCTGCCCCTGAAACTAACACGGTCCTTATTGCTGATGGGACCTTATCCTTTGTATCAGGGAAAGGTTCCGTTCTATGCACTTCGCTTTTCATGTTCCGAATTTCGCTGTTAATCTCATGTCTGTTAGTCAAATTACTTCAAGTTTAAATTGCAAATTCATCTTTTTTTCTTTCTTATTGTTTGTTTCAGGATCTGGAAACCGAGAAGACAATTGGATGTGGTAGGCTGCAGGGTGGTTTGTACTTGCTTGAGAAAGGTCTTTCCCATACAGCTTCGGCTCCAGAATCCTCCATCACCTTTATTCGGCATCCTCTGATCTACAACAATGGCACCAGCACCTCGGGCATCCATCTTTTACAGTATTGTCAAATCTTTTTCCCTCTTTAACGAATAAATGTAAACGGGACGAGTTTTTTTGCGAAGCTTGTATTCTGGCTAAGCGAACTCGGTCTTCGTATAATCCTTCTTTTAAAAGGAGTAGTACTCTTTTTCATTTGGTTCACTCTGATGTCTGGGAGCCAGCTCGTACTAACTCTATTTCTAGTCATAGGTGGTTTATCACTTTTATTGACTGTTATTCCTGTACTACCTGGGTCTACCTAATGCATCATAAGAGTGACGTGTTTTCCTGTTTCCATCTCTTCCATAAGATGGTTCAAACTCAATTTGGGGCTACACTCCAAATTCTCCGAAGTGATAATGGCCGGGAGTATCTTGAGGGGGAATTTCAACAATATCTCGGTGACCATGGTATTGTCCACCAGACAAGTTGTGTTGATATTCCTGCCCAGAATGGGGTCGCTGAACGAAAGAATTGCCACCTCTTTGAAGTAGCTCGTGCCTCGATGTTCAGCTGGAATGTCCCACCTCAGTTTTGGAGTGATGCCATCCTTACCACTACCTATCTCATCAACCGTGTTCCTACCCCTGTTTTGGACAATCACTCCCCATTAGACCTATTGCTTTATGATGCCACCCATATCATACCTCCAAAGGTCTTTGGCTGCGTCTGTTACGTGCGTAACCATTGATCCCACGAAAACTTGAACCCTGGGTGTTCCAATGTCTTTTTTTGGGTTATTCTCCAACTCAAAAGGGTTATTGGTGTTATCATCCTCCTACCCGTCGTACCTTTGTGTCCATGGATGTTCACTTTTATAAACACCTTCCCTACTACCCACCTCACATCTTCAAGGGGAGTCTTTGCTAGGGAAGATGGTCCTATGATTGACTCCACTTCAGGGGGAAACCATAAATACATCAGAAGATTCTTCCCCTGCTGCACCCCTTGAAGAATCCTTGGCTGAACCCACTGCTGATCGTGAACACACTACTGAAGCCGATCCTATACTACATGTTTACAGCCGCCGGACTAGACTCAAGGAAGTACCAACTACCATCACCAACGCATCTACACACATCCCTTTGTCGGCTCTAGAACCAGAGAAAGAGGTTCTTCATCCGAGAAAGACTTCTTCCCATGAGTCTGATTTAGATGTTCCCATTGCTCATAGGAAAGGTATTAGGTCTTATACTCAACATCTTCTATCTCAGTTTGTCTCTTATAACTCACTCTCTCCTTAAGAAGGAATACTTTCTGTCTTCCCATCCTAAGAGAAAAAAAATATTTATTTCCTCCCAGATGGTCCAAAAGGTAACTAGAAAGATAAACTTCCATACAGATTCTCCACTCATTGCAAAATGTGGCAAATTAGAAAATCTCAAGTCAAGGATACAGAAGGGAAAGTCCAACTGTGACAACCACTTATCCTAAAAGCTCATGCTGTTAAGTAAGGGTCACAACCGATGTATATCAACACAGAACTAACCCCCTCCCCCGCACATGTAGACCAAAAAAAAAAAAAAAAAAAAAAAACACACACACACACGGCTCTATACTTGCACTGGGTAGCACCACCACGTGGCACCAAGAGGGCAGAATGTGAGACCTGCATCCGAAATCCCCTACTGACCCAGACTTCCCCAATGCCAAGTCTTCCCACTTGGACAACTAACGTCACTGATGCGGAACCGGTGGAAGTATCTGAATCGTAGCTGAGTTTTAACATCTGCACCATGTGGTATAGAGTATCATTAGTAAGCCTCGGTGGGCCCAACATGCAACCCAAAGCGTAGGGCTCAATGAGTAGACTATGGGGCTACAATTTAGCCCTACCGGCGGCATGAGCCGGTGGATGAGTCACCCAGTTTCCAGCCGCCGGCTCATGTACAAGTGTAACACCCTCTCTCCTCGGGTTTCTATAAATAAGGAGCCCATGGCTCCTTTACTCCTTTTAGACTCCTGAGTGGTTGAGTGGAGAAGTTGGAGAGCTGTTGGGGGAACCTTGCTCAAGCTCAAGCATTGGATTCCTCTTCCATTAAGGTTAGTTCAGTCTTTCCCCCCTTTCTTATGACTATTGGATTGGAGATTTGATGGTGGTGGTTCCACCATTAATGGCCTTCATTAATGGAGACCAACCCAAACCCTAGAATGGTTAGGTTTGCTCACCCACCTCAATAATAGAGATTTTATGGATTCTTGATGACTCCAATAAGCTCACTAAGGGTGGGAATATGATTACCACCATCTAAAATAAGTGCATTGATGCTGGGGAGTCAAAGCTCCCCGAATGGAGACCATCGTCCCCGTTTGAGTCTGGTTCCCTGGTGCAAAGAAGGGTTTCCACACAGCACAAATCACAAACCCTCTTTTGCAATAGGATCTTCACAGCCCATTCAAAACAAAAATAGAAAGTGTTGAATAGAAATCACTTATCTCAAAATCTGACCATTAGCTTTCGATGAAATTTGGATCAGACACCCTTTGGCATAGATGTGAACATACTTTCAAAGATGAACTAAATCCAACCAAAACTGAAGGAGTTGTTGAAGCCACAAGTTAGAAGTCCAGATTACCACCAGTTTTTTTTGGAGCAGATCTGAGTGAGTTTTAGACTGAAACAGAAGATCAGTTTGTCTCGTAGTTCTCTGCAATAGTTCTGATTCAAAAGCTAGATGGAATGCTGGGGTGATCAGGAAGAAGAAGAAAGATAGAAAAAGAATCAGAGGTTAAGTCTCACAACCTGGTGAGGCTCAACCAGAAAATTATTTAACTCTGTAATTTTCTAGAAAGCACTAAAACTGCCGCCAGCCTATACCATTCTTATTTATAGTGTAAAACCTTACAAATAAAATAGGAAAGAGTAAAGCCTACTAAAACTAAACCTCCTTTATAATATAGGAAGGTCTTAATACAATGCAAAAGGAAAGTTTCTAAATCTAAAAACTAGGAAAGCTATGACTAAGTCTCCAAGTAATTAGACTTTCCACTTATCCATTCCATATATTAGGAAACTAACTAAACAATAGAATTAGGAAACAAACTAACTACCTAACTATCTAATAGTGCTGACTAGGATAGATAGACGTGCTGGCGGTAGAGGCTATTTGCGGTACTTAGTCAATTGGGCCAGGCCCAATTGAGGAGGATTTTCGGCCCCTTTTTCTGAAGTAGACCTGGCCTGCATCAGCTCCCCCCGGCTTAGAAACATTTGTCTCTGACGAATGGAGGAAAGCATGTAGCGGTCATAAAAATCCGGGTCGATGCACTTGAAGTCATCTTCATGTATCCACGTGCTGTTACTACGTGAGTACTCTTTCCACTTGATTAAGAATGATTGGTAACCTCCACCATTGCAAGTCAGAGCATACTTGGAGTCAAGAACATCTTCAATTTGTTCAGCGGAAGGAATGGCAAACTGTGGAAGACGTAAAGTATTTTCCGTATCTCCTTCGTCAGAATGATGACCCAAATAGAGAGTTAAATCAGCAACATTGAAAATGTTACTGATAGCCATGTCAAGTGGGAGCTCAAGGACGTATGCATTGGCTCCTATTTTCTTCAGCACCTTGTAGGGACCCATCTTCCATGGATGTAACTTGGTAGCTTCACCGGGAGTGAATCTCTCAGGAGTTATTCGAACCATCACCATGTCACCGGGCTTAAATTCTACATAGCGGCGATGACGGTCTGCATTTGCTTTGTATGCCTCATTGCTATGTGCTATACGTCGTCGAACATCGGCATGTACTTCCGTAATATGACGGATAAATTCATCAGCTTCAATACTCACAGGCACTTGAGGTGGGAGTGATCCAAGATCAATGCACTATCTCAAATGGTGTACGGCATGTGGTCCGATTGATGGAGCTATTATAAGAAAATTCTGCAATATCAAGAATGGAGGGCCAAGTCTTCTCATAATCACGAATAAAGCATCGGAGAAGATTGCCAAGCTCCGGTTGACTACTTCAGTTTGCCCATCTGTTTGAAGATGGAAGGCAGTTGAGTAAAGCAACTTAGTATTTGTCTTCAACCATAATGTCTTTTAAAAATAACTCATAAATTTCACGTTCCAATCCGACACAATACTCTCGGGCAGCCCATGGAGATGCACCACTTCCTTAAAGTGTAGGACAGCAACATGACTTTCGTCAAAAGTCTTCTGACAAGGGAGTAAGTGTGTCATTTTTTAGAATCTGTCCACTACCACAAACATGGAGTCATATCGTTCCTTCGTGGATGGAAAACCGAGGACAAAATCCATCCTAATGTGCAGCCATGGCGAATAAGGCACTTTTGTTTGGTGCCTTTAGCTAGTTGACATGCACAACACCGTTGCACCACACTTTGCACATCATGGGGTAAGTGAGGCCAATATTAAAGATCTGTAACTTGTGTCATTGTCTTATCACGACCAAAGTGTCCACCTAGACCACCTCCATGTAACTCCCGAATTAGGTATTGGCGTAGGGACGTCTTTGGGATACATAACCGTGTTCCCATAAACAAGTAGCCGTCTTGAATCGAGAACTTTGGGTCGGTCTCACCTTGCTGTAATTTTTGGTATATAGTACCAAAATCTTTATTTGCTATGTACTCCCCTTTGATATGCTCAATTCCTGTACCTTGGGCTGAAAAGGTACTCATCGTATTCACTTTGCGACTCAATGCATTTGCTACTTGGTTCTCTTTTCCAGATTTGTCATTGAGGGCAAAAGTAAACTCTCGTAAATATGAAATCCACTTAATTAAATAGTTAAACCTACGCGGGTATTTAATGAAGCCTATTGCCGGCTTTAAGGTTCTTCAGCACTAGTGGTGCCTACAAGTGAGGGGTCGAGTTCGTAGAATTAGGACATATGATGTGAATGTCTATGAATGTATGCTATTTAACATGTCATCCAATAACTATGATAATTGAGCATGCATTGCATTATAACTATATATGCTTTGATTGATGAATGTTATGGTTGTTGTTGTATGCAGCTCGTGTGACGTACGGGTACCAATGGGAGATAACGCATGGGTACACGGGTCCTGGGCTTATGTGACATGTGAGTACCAGTGGAAGGTGACGCATGGGTACACGGCCCAAACTTGTTGCTAATACCTTAGCGAGGACACGATGGCCCAGGGGATTGGGGACAGGGAATTCTGCTAAGGTGCAGCCCCGTTACATTTCTCATGCTGTATTTCACATGTTAGGCATTAAGAGGTTGCATCACCTAGGTTCTAGCCCAAGGGAGGTGGCACACCTTGGATTGAAAAATCCGAGGGGGGGTCTGCTTGTAGAAGCAATTAGACAAAAAAAACTTGGGCATCCTGCTTCTACCTTAGCCCTGTGCATGAAATGTGAAAGCCGTCAAGCCGTAGGCAGGGACGAAAGTTGCGGTAGACACACTAAGAGTACCTATAAAACCATACCAAGACCTAACATTAGAATTCATCATATGCATGGGTGCATGGCATGTGATACCTGATTCCTTACTAAGCTAGGATGGGAGCTCACCCATCATAGCGGACTATATCGATACTTGTTTTCAGATTCTAATGTAGATTACTCTATGGCGGAATATATGGAGTCTTTGCTGGCGAACGACGCTTCCGAGGGCGAGGAATATTCCGACGAGCACGGCAATGGCTGCACCTGCAGCGATTGAGTCTACGCTTGACGGAGCCCTCCCCATACTCTCTCTCTCTCCCTCTCCCTTATGAGTTACTTTTGTAGATAGATAATGTAATCTATCTAGATACAGTTGGACAGATTTACTCTTTTACTTTGGCTATGTGTATATGGATATGATAATATTTTATGGAAACAATGGAAATGTAATTCATAACACTACCCTACTTACATTATGATATAATGAAGTTAGCATCTGTCACTTAGTAATTGCTTCCGCATTTATTAATCTGTTTATTCATTTACTAATTATGGATATTGCTAGTATAGACTGTAAGATTTTTGGTAGATCACTGTAGTTGTCGATCACTGGGTGGTTTTGGGTCGTCTCGTGGGTCGACCCGGATGTCACGCCCGATTCTCGAAATGGGCTGTGACACACAATGTGTAGTGGCACAACAAGACATAACACAAACCCCTCGCACTTACCAAGGATCGAACATCCAACCTCCCATCTTTGATACCATGTTACAACCACTTATCCTAAAAGCTTGATCTGTTAAAGTACAAAACAATGTATACCAACACACAACTAACACCAACGAACTTGAAAAAAGACAAAAGATCTGGGCCCAAACAGCCCATAGAAACCACAATGGATGAAGAGGTGCCACAAAGATTCCTCATCAACTATAAGCATCACATGAAACCTTTCCTAGATCTCCTTTACAATCTGTCACAAAGATACACTTTTCATGGCTCAATTCCCAAACTAGGCTTTATATTTGGGAGAGGCTTGCATTTTAGTTTACAAGGATTAAGAAGAGGAGAAGAAGAGGTGGAAGAAGAAGTGTAGGAGGAAGGAGAGTGACATCTAGATATAAATGCCATTGAGAAAATTTCCCATCTGTTGATAAGGCTCAGATCCATTAATCCTTTCAATTTAGCCCAAGTAACCAAACCCAAAGGAGAAGCTCTCCCACCCCCAAACCCAATGCGGTCACAAACCCCATGTAAAAGCTAGTAATTAAGAAAAAATAGAAAGAAGTTTCCGAATCGCCTTCCAAGGACACGAGTGACGAAGGAAAGCAACTGCACGAGAATATGAAGATGTGGTGACTAAGGGAGAAGAAAGTAGATGAGAAGTCAGCGAAAACTAATGAATCAAAGATGAAAATGGCAACAGCAAGTTCTCCATAGAATCGCCAATGCTGAAAGGTGAATCAATATAATTTCCGAAGTGAAAATAAATGATATGATGGCAGAGAACATGGAAATTATTGAAGAACCTCCATGCATTATTGCAGTAATCTTTTTTAGCCAATCACCTTCTTGGCATACTTCTAAATTTAAGCGAGATCTCGGAAATCTTGGACCTCACAGAGAAGGGGTTGAGATCCGAGATTTAAAACCTTGCTTCTAGGTCAATGACAGGCTCTGCATGGAATTGAGCAGATTAGGAGTCCTAATTGAGCAGATTAGGAGTCCTAAGTGTTCTGGTCAGAAATTTGAAGAAGTATAAATTAGGGAAGTGATGTTTGCAACAGCAAAGGACAAGTCACCTGGCGTGGATATTTTGCACTTCATTCCTTCAAAAGAGTTTGGATTTGATCAAAGGTGACCTCATTAAAGTTTTCATCTTTCAAATTAAATGTTTTAAAACAGATAGATAAAAGGGGTAAATTCAACTTTTGTTGGCCTCATTCCATAAGAAGAATGCACCTCTAATCATTCAAATTAAAACTAAACAGTTTAACAACCAACTTGTATAAGATCACTGCCAAGGTTTCTTCTCTCAAGGAGAATCTGAGAAGTGATTTCATCCTTTTTACCTCATAAGGTGCATTTTTTAAAATGATGCATATCCCTGAGAAGTTTTAACTTTCAATAGCCAATGAGTTTACTAGGAATTTAGAGACAACTAGAGAAAAGGGATATAATCGACTTCAAGAAATCTCATAATTAAATAATTTGTCAGACCAAAAGAAGTTGGCAGATAGATGGAGAAATTGGATGAAAGGGAAAAATGCTACAATAATTCATTACTAAAGCCTTGTCAATGGTGTTCCCTAAAGCTTTTCATCTTTTTTTTTTTTTTTTTTTTTTTTGGGGGGGGGGGGTTGGTTTCCAAGCAAGTAGATTGATTATGCAATGATCAAGAATGTTATTAGGCAAACAAAACCTCCTGGCCAAGCCAATCCAAGATTATAATCACTTCAGGAACCAATGACCAAGAACTGTTAGAGGATGTTGGAAGCATCCAAAGAAGAATCAATTTTGAACAAATATACACTCTCTCACCAACCTATATGTCTCAAGTGGGGGAGACAATAACATCCACAACTCAAACTAACTCAATCCATTGGATACTATCAGAGAATCCAAACACCAGCAAAAGTGCAAAACTAGCTGCTGCACTAAGCAAAAAGCCAAAAACCTCCATTCATGCTATCTAAGCTATGAAATAACACAGGACCATCAGCAGGTTCTTAATTCTTATGCTTGATCCATTCAGTGTACTGTAGATTCAAATTTCACAGTTAACCATAAAAAAATTGTAATGAAGAAGTTTTCTTGTATAAAAATATTCGAATATAATAGGTTAAATCCATTAATATTTTATCTTGTGTTCATAAAATAAACACAAGATAGAATACTATCACTAATGCTTTGAGGGTACCCTTGTGTTTTTTTTTCCTTTTCTAAAGATTAGCATGATTAAGTATAACTCACAGGCATGCCCTACCTCCTCTTGCCGTCTTTGACCTTCAAAGTTGAAAGGCTCCAGAATAATACCAACAGCTAATCCATTAGCTGATTTTACAGTTTTAAGAAGCTCAACCGCTGTGATATGATCTAATCCATAACCTGCACTGGCCACCTACAACAAAAACAAGACTCTGTCAGTAAGCATATCAATCTAAGAAGGGATTGTGCAAAAGAACTGAGGAAAAGATAATAAACCAAAAAGGGGAAGAAAAAAAAAAGGAAGCAAAAAGTTTTTTTTTTTTTTTTCCTAATAAATAAAGGGAGGATTTTTTTTCTCTTTTTGTTTTACAAGTAACAAATAAAGTTTCATGGGACGAAATGTCTGAAGTACAACAAAAAAGGGCAAACACCCAAGACCACAAGGGAAACTAATCAAAGGGATAAGAACCCTACCCAACCATACTAATTTGTTTCAGTCATAAATAAGACAGCCTTCATGTTGCCTTACTTAGACATTGCAAAAATGTGTTAAGGTACAGAATTCAAATTAAAGAGAACCTCCATGTTAACTCACCTAACCATTCTAAGATTCACCGTAACATTTAGGATGGTATCTCTTATTTATGAGTACGAAATAACTCAAGATATGGCAAGAATGCCATTCCTCGGTGGCAGGGCTGCAGGGCTGCAGGGCTTATCCTCACGATTCAAAAGTCTCATTCCATAGCAGAGAACTAAGGACTACATGCTTATTTATGGCAGTACTGTTACTCTTGAGGTGGTTGGGTATCCCTATTCTGATGCAGATTTTGCTGGTTGCACTAATGACAAGAACTCTACCTCAGATATATTTTCATGATGGCAGGTGGTGCCATTTCATGGAGGACCAAAAGGACCAGGCTCTCTCTCTCTCTCTATCACTGCATGCATAGGTCAGTCTAAGAGAGAAAAAGGACCAGGATTCAAGATTGATAAAATTGTGGCATACTCTTTTGTGGTAGAAACATGGCAAAAAATGGGACTGTTCTTTGGGTAAACCTTCTTTTCCGGAGTAGATACGGCGGTGGTAAACGTTTAAAAAATCGTCTCTTAATCCAATTACATGACCAATATCTAGCCTAATAATCTTCTTGTTCATTTTTTTATTCACAATAAAAAATGATAGTCTTTGTAGGTTCATCACTGTATTTAGTTATTATGTTTAGTATGCAAGTAATAGACATGGAATTTCTTTTGTCTAATTAACTATTCAAAATTGAAAATTTGACATATCAAACTACAGTGCTTTTAGTTGAATCAATATCCTAAATTTAGTTTTTAGTCAAATAATATTAAAGAAAATATTGTAAAGGTTGTGTATTCAAGTTATAATACATTATTCAGTTTATAATATTTTTCTAAATTTATTTATATTCCCAAAAAAAATTACCAAAAAATTTTACTGAATTTACCAAAATTGCGATAAGGTGAAAAGTTTCCTTTAAATGACCAAACCAAAACAGCTACCAAAACAAAATTTACAACTAAGCTTACATTAATTGCTTGTTTAACAGTCCTAAGCCTAGTCTCATTTAACCAACCAGCTCCACACGATCAAAGAGCACAATCAAACCATTACTGAACACCTTCAGATGTTTTCAAGCAGGAAAAATATGACTAAAACATTCAAGTATCTAGAAACATAGAGAACGAAAAAAATAGATTAATAATAGGTAAGAAGTGACAATTGTACAAACAAGGACAAGGACTCGAGGGCATGAATGCATTGATATGGAGCCTTCCACATTCCTCAGTACAATACCTGAAAAGACACAGGGAAAAAGAACTTGTTAAATGCCTAAAATCAAACATGTGAAAAAGGAAATGCATAAACGAACATAACGAAAAAGCTCAACTCCTCAAATCCATTCATGATACATGTTACACGGATTTGGGTATACGTCAAGATGTCAGATCCACCAGACGTCCATAATTTAAGCATTCTTTTTTTCTTTTTCTTTTTTTCTTTTTTTTTTTCTTTTTGTGGCAGGGGGGTCCAATGGGTACTTGAACCACTACTAATAGTGGCACTCAGCTAAAATATACATTAAAAAAAGTGGTCACGGGTTTTCAAGGAGTACTTGGTCTTCTTATCTTGGATTCATATGTCGATCAAACCCAATATTAATAATATAAATTATAATGAAATATACATTGAAATTTTGGGCGTTTTATAGTCCGAAGGTTTATACCTTAAATTGTTCGCACCTAAGGACGGAATTGGACACTCTGTTTGTACAGTCATGATTCTTAATCTCGGTTTCGAGTTCTTAATCTTGGTATTGACATGACCAAGTTAAGACTATGGGTCGAAATGAAATCATATCTAGTTTCAACACCTTATGTGATCAGGTTTCGACCCAGACCTCAATAAATCTGTAGGTTTCAACAAAGGGGAGTTGTTTTTGCCAACAACTTCGATTTTTTACCCAAATTACTTCACTGATCGCCACTCTTTTCATTCTCATACACATTCAATTCTTCTACACCTTGGATTGGAAAATTGAAGCTTGAAAGTAATGTTCCTTTTCTCCAAATCTAATTTTTTGAAGAATAAGTATGTAGACATGGTAGTTTCATTTCAAATTGTTATGTTAGATAGAATGGCACGATCAACGACTTCATGGAATTGGATTATTTTTTAGGTCATTAAATAATTTATTGAATCCGTTCAAAAAAATAATTTCCCCACAACATATTTTTTGAAAACAAATAAGGGTAATATGTGATGAATGGACTTCAAATTAATATATGTTAGACAACATTGGCCGATTAATGGCTTGACGGAGTTGCAATTTTTTTTACTGTTTTTAATATTTTTAAAATTGCAAAAATAATTGATGAAATTACGAAAATAAATAAGAAAACATTCTGTTTTCGTTTGAAAATCAAAAGAAATAATGAAAGTATTCAAAATCAACCGAAATTGATTAATAATGTAGTGTTCCTTATTCATTTTTTGTTGCTTAAGTAATTATTAATTATTAAAAATTATAAAAAAATAGCTTTAATTAGGAAAAATATAAGACATGAGAAAATTTAGGTATAGGCATTGCTGCAATTCTAGGAGTCTTATTTGATGTTTGCAAGTTAATAATCTTTGTGTTATTGTTGCAACAATGTATCAATAAGTGTATAATGATCGACTTGCTGAGCGGGGACACTGCATGAAGGCATGGGATATCCCTTTCAGCCGACAAGAAGAAGTCACAGCGCAACTACCGTAACAAAAAATTATGGGAGGTGGGGCTACTAGAACAAAGTGGCTTCTTGCTGATGAGGATAAAAATGTCATGAGCTGACCTAATGTTGAATGTGAGATAAAAAAAGGCCATAGAAACACCGATGAGGGGCAGGATACAGAAAAGGCAGAAGAGAATAGGGAAGTCGGAAGAATTTGGGGATGCATGTCTAGAGAGGATCCCTAATGTTGGGGAGGAGGAATATATGATAGCGATCCTGATTTGGATGATGCAACCACAGAGGTAAAGGCTGCACAGATAAGGAGGGAAAAAGAAACAAGCAGAGCTACCTTTGCAAGGGAGTAGGACAGATCGTGAGATAGCCAGGGGAGTTGGTTCATTTAAACAGGATCCAATAGAGCCTGAGCCACACCCACGGGGGAGGAGGATGCTGAAAGAGAGCCAGAGATTCCATTTAGGAGGATCCAGAGTGTGAGGGCCCCAACCACAGCCCCAGTCCCAAGCCCACCCCAACTCCGTGACCCAGCCATTGAATCCTTAAATAGGATCCTGCTGTCTTTTCCAGGCAGGACCAGAAACAGAAGAAGCTGAAACAGATGTTGACTGATAAGTAGGGGTAGCTATTTACAACTGATTTCTTTTACCATAGCACTCCAGCTCATGCCACCACAGGGCCATATTATCAGAGCATGATAAATGAAGTAGGTAGGGCTGGCTTAGGAGTGAAGGGGCTCACAGCACATGAACTGTACAATACCTACTTGCCCCACCACAAAGAGCTGCTGGAATATATTGAGAGGTTGAAACCACAATGAGAATCATATGGAGTGATTTTGATATGTAATGGTTGGACTGGACCCACTAGACAATTCCTTATCAACTTCATGGTGTACTATGAAGAGAGGACCACATTCTTAAAGTCGGTTAATACATCCAATCATAAAAAGGATGCAAGTAAATATATATATATATATAAGTTGTTGAAGGAGGTGGTAAAAATGTAGGAGAGGAGAATGTGGTATAATTTGTCACTGACAAAGGGAGCAACTTCAAGGACGGAGAAAAACTTATGAACAATACTGGGTACCGACTTTTCTAGACTCCATGTGCAGCCAACTGCATCGATCTCATGTTAAAGGACATGGAACATATTAAGCTTGAGAAAGAGGTTGTAGAGAGGACCAGACAAGTGACCACTTTGGTCTACAACTATGGATTTGCCCTACAATTGTTGAAGACAAAGTGTGGTAGGGACTTGGCGAAGCCAGGGGTGACAAGCTTCCCCCTATAATTGTTGAGGAGCAAGTGTGATGGGGACTACATCGCTCTAAAGATCTTTGAACCAAAGAAGGCTGGAGCTAGGTCCATGTTTGCTCTGAAGGATTGGTTCGAGTGGCCTGAGTCTACTTCTTGTGGAGGTTGGGCAGCCTAGCCGACCATTTTTAATGACAAGTTTTGGGATGACATGAAGAAGGTTGTCATGATCTTAGAGTTGATAGTCAAAGTGTTCAAAATGGTGGACTCACAAAGGAAGCGCACCTTACCACATTTGTGAGCAGCGATTGATTTGAAGATCATTCAGGTGGAGGAAGTGTACATATGGGGTATCTTAGAGTTCCTTCCCATAATCAAAGATCGCTGGAAGAGTCAACTCATGCATCCACTACATAAGGTTGGAGAGTTTTTATTTTATTTTATTTTATTCATCTCAATTCAACTTACTTGTTATTAAGTTTCTTAATCACCAGTTTGCATTGTTTTCAGAATATTATCTCAAAACCAAGTACCAATACAAGTACTTCTTAGGATGCATCAAGATCTGATATATGCATTTCAAGATGTGGGGGGAAGCTTGAACCAAATTCAAATGCTCAGTCCATTGCCAATGAAGAGTGAGACTAGTACCCTGCTTGGTATTTAAGAACTTATGCAATTATAAAAGTGATATTGATGCTAACATTAATACTAAAAGTTAAAATTGTTGCATCAGAGATGGGCGATAAATGAGTGAGTTAATACCTCATCCAGCCTTCTTATTTATTGATAAATGGATTTATAAAAAAAAGAAAGTAGGTGAGAGAGTAGGTAAGAAAGTAGGTAAGGTAGGTGAGTACATTGAACCTAGACACTGATCGTGCGGTAGATGGGTGGTGCGGATGATGGTCTATCATCCGGATCACTTGTGTAAAGGATGGTCCATCAGCCGAACCATATTTCAACACTCCCCCTCAAGTTGGTGCATATATATCATGTATACACAACTTGGACAATATCATATGAAAATGTTTCCCAGATAGTCCTTTGGTAAAGATATCTGTCAGCCGATCCTCTAATCTGACAAAAGGGATCTGAATCTGTCCACTTTCTAATTTCTCTTTGATGAAGTGGCGGTCTATCTCCACATGTTTTGACTGATCATGCAGAACAAGGTCATGAGCAATGCTGATAGCTGCCTTATTGTCACAAAACAGAGTCATGGATTGGGGACATTGAACCTTCCAGTCTCTGAGTAAACCTTGCAACCATAAAAATTCACATATTCCCTCGGCCATGACCCTAAATTCTGCCTCTGCACTAGATCGGGCCACAACATTCTACTTCTTGCTGCGCCAAGTAACTAGATTTTTGTTGAATGATAGAATGACTTGTCTGTAATAGACAGAGGTCCTCTTATTTATAATGTGAGAATGAATACAAAGAAAGAAAGAGATAGTACAGGTAGTACAATACAGGTAGTACAATGAGGGTAGTACAGGTAGTACAATTGTACAATATAGGTAGTACAATGAATCTAGACAAAAAATGAAATACGTAATATTCTCAACACTCCCCCTCAAGTTGGTGCATATATATCATGCATGCCCAACTTGGACAATATCATATGGAAAGATTTCCCTAGCAGACCTTTGTTGAAAATGTCTGCTAGTTGGTCCTCTGATCTGACAAACGGAATCTCGATTTGTCCACTGTCCAGTTTCTCTTTGATGAAGTGACGGTCTACCTCAACATGTTTTGTCCTATCATGCTGAACCGGATTATTAGCAATGCTAATGGCTGCTTGATTATCACAGAATAATTTCATGGACTGGTTACACATAACCTTTAAATCTTTGAGTAGTCGTTGTAACCATAGTAGTTCGCATATTCCATGCGCCATTGCTCTGTATTCTGCTTCTGCACTGGATCGGGCAACCACATTTTGCTTTTTGCTGCGACAGGTTACTAGATTGCCACCCAAGAATGTGCAATAACCAGAGATAGACTTACGATCAGGACTTCCTGCCCAATCTGCATCAGTATAAGCCTCCACCTGGATTTGTTTATTTGGTGAATCTGAAATGGCATATGCTTCCATTTTCAGAGGGTCATTAGGAGATAACAGGATTCCTCTTCTAGGGGCTGACTTTAGGTAGAGCAGTATTCGATAGACAGCCTTCATATGTATAGAGTATGGGTCGTGCATAAACTGGCTTACCAAACTAATTGTGAATGCAATATCTGGCCGTGTGTGGGCAAGATATATGAGTCTGCCAACAAGTCTCTAATATCTTCCTTTATCTTCTGGTGTGTCTTCTTTTGCCCTTAGCTTGGTATTGTAATCGAGAGGAGTATCACAAGGTCGAGCCCCAAGTAACCCTGTTTCTGAGAGAAGATCAAGAACATACTTTCTTTGAGACAGATAGATGCCTTTTGCAGATCTGGTAACTTCAATCCCAAGAAAGTACCTAAGTTTGCCAAGGTCTTTGATCTCAAACTCCTTCCCTAGAAATGCCTTTAGTTTCGTGATTTCATCATTGTTATTGCCAGCAATGATGATATCATCTACATATACAAGTAAGGCAGTAAAAGTGTTAGAGGAATGTTTTATAAATAAAGTATAGTCAGCATTGCTTTGAACATAGCCAAATGCTACCACAGCTTTATTAAATCTTCCAAACCATACTATATGGGATTGTTTTAGACCATAAAGAGATCGCTTCAACTTGCAGACTTTTCCTTGGCTTTTATCATCTGTGAAACCCGGTGGGCAGTCCATATAGACATCTTCAGTAAGTTCTCCATGAAGGAATGCATTTTTTACATCTAACTATTACAAGTCCCAGTTGTGATGTACAACACAGGATAGTAAAACTCTGATGGTAGTCATTTTGGCCACTGGAGCGAAGGTTTCTTGGTAATCAATCCCATATGTTTGAGTAAATCCCCGTGCAATCAATCTAGCCTTGTACCGATCAATAGTCCCATCTGGTTTCTGTTTCACTGTAAAGATCCACTTGCATCCTACTGACCCTGATCCTGCAGGAACTGGAACAAGATCCCATGTACCATTTTTCTTCAAAGCCCTTATTTCTTCCACCATTGCAGCTTTCCACCTTTCATCCATAATTACATCCTGCCATTTTTGAGGAACAGACACAGAAGAGAGCGAAGACACAAAAACACGGAAAGAAGGGGAAAGGGAGTCATAGGAAACATAACTGGAAATAGGATGTAGGGTGCAGGCCCTAGTTCCTTTTCGAAGTGCAATTGGAAGATCAAGATCAGAAGGAGTAAGTTCCTTACCAGAAGAAGGCTCAGTAGACTCAGTTTTTGGATCTAGGGCTAGCGAAGGGACATGTGCAGGAGTGGTAGTGGCCTTTCCTTGCTTGTCTTTGGCACGGCTATAAACTTGCAGAGGTGGTTTGGTGGTTGGATGCTTGAATGGTGCAGTTGTATCGAGCACTTGTTCATGGACTATTTCTAGTACATCAGGTATATCTGGTATAAGCATGGTTTTAAAACTCGACCGAGAAGGGTCGTTCTCGGTGGTCTCGACAGGGTCGAGACGAGATGGGTCTCGACCAGTCTCGACCAGTTCTCGACTGGTTCTCGACTGGTCTCGACAAGTTTCGAACTGGTCCAAGGCTTTATATAAGAGTCGGTTGAGATCTCGACCGAGACTCATTTTCCTTCTTTAAACCTTCTGTTTTCTTCTCCTCCTCCATTCCTTCTTCTCCAACCTTGCATCTAAGGTTCGAAATCCTCTGTTCTTTGCAAATCTCTCCATCAAAGTGCTGTTGGAGGCTCATTTTGACATATTCTTTGCAAATCTAAGGTTTGAGGTATGGTTTTTTCCCCTAAAATTTACATTTTTACATGAATATGTTCAATACATGTTGGTTCATCATGAAATTTATATATGTGAGAGTCATTAGGCCGATCTACAACCTTATCCTTTCGAAATTATTATATTGCATATATATTTTTTATTTTGATTTTCTGTTAAAAAAATGTATTTTTCAGCAATTAAAAATTAAAAAAAATATGATAAATATTAATTAGATGGTATTGAAAATATTATATGATGAACACCGTTGGCCGATCTACGCGGCCACGGTTTCATTTTTTTTTCTTGTATATATATATATATTTATTTTATTTTTTGTTTAAAAAAATTAAAAAATACATTTCTTAAATATTAATCAGTTTACTTTCAAAATAATATATGTTGAACACCGTTGGCCGATCTACGTGGTCACGGTTTCAGTTTTTTTTTTCTGTACATATTTTTATTTTTATGAATTTTTTATTAATAAATCCTATTTTCCAGCAATAAAAAATTAATAAAAAAATATTAATACTTATCTACTGGTGTTCAAAATAATATATGTTGAACATCATTGGCCGATCTACGCAGTCACGGTTTCAATTTTTTTTTTTTCTGTACATATTTTTATTTTTATGAATTTTTTATTAATAAATCCTATTTTCCAGCAATAAAAAATTAGTAAAAAAATATTAATACTTATCTATTGGTGTTCAAAATAATATATGTTGAACATCATTGACCAATCTACGGTTTCATGTTGTCGGATTATATTTTTCAAAAAATAAATTATTTTTATTTAATATCCAAAATTATTAATAATATCTAAATAATTATGAAAAATTAGGAAAAATATTTTGTTTTCTTGTAACATAGTTTTAAAATTTTGAAAAGTAATTTCAATGTATTTTAAGTTGTATTCGCATATTTGATGCTTTTATGTTCTTCAATTTTAAGTTTTATTAATGTAAATATATTGATTTAAATTTCTCTATTTATCATCTTATGTAACAGTGCCTCGTTCTAAATATTATGGCTGCTTCGGGTTCTCGTGAAGGAGGTAGTGATGCTGGTCGTACTGACATGGCTTGGCAGTATTGTACCGCCATTGACGGTGATAGAAAGAAGACCCAATGCAAATTCTGTGGGAAGAAGCTCATGTCTGGTGGGATTACCAGACTTAAGCAACACTTGAGTGGGACTTCTACAGATGTGGCAAAGTGTCCTATAGTTCATGTAGAGATTACCAGGGCCATAGCTGCACAGATGAAGGGAGGCCAGTAGAGAAGGGCAGAGAAAGAAAAAAATAAACAACAATTTGAGGAAGCAATCCGAGGTACAGTACGTGGTTTGGATGATGATAGTTCAGATGATGATGGTTTAGATACTACGGGTTTGACTGAGGAAAAAGCCAGAGATCTGAGACGGGCAACAATGGCTAGTAAAGTCAGCCATGACATGGAAATGGAAAAGTTGAGGCAAAGAGCCTTAGGGGCAGGTGGTAGTAGATCATTTCAGCAGCCCGAAGAACCACAAATACATAGTAAGGGAAGGTTGGCTTCCATGTTTAGAAGATCAAAAAGTACTAGAGCAAAACCCCAGGCACCACCACCTACTGCTAGGGATGAGGATTATGTAGAGATTCTACAGCAGGATCCAGCAGTTTTTAGAAAGGCTGGCGCCAAACAGAAGAGATTGAAGAGTATATGGAACTGGAAGGGTACAAAAGAATTTATTGGGGATGCCTTTGCTAGGTGGTCCATCTATAATAGTATCCCAGCAAATGCCAGTAGTGGCCCATACTATCAGCCTTTCTTTGATGCAGTTGCTTAGGCTGGTCCTGGTGTTAAAGCCCCCACTCCATATGAAGTGATGAATGTCTATCTCCCAAGAATTAAAAAAGAGTTAGAAGTATGGATAAAAGGGTTAAAGAATAATTGGGGTGCATATGGGGTCACTATAATGTGTGATGGTTGGACTGGTCCTACTAGAAAGTCCATCATCAACTTCATAGTCTACAGTGATGGGAAGACATCATTCTTGAAGTCTGTGGATGCATCTGCATACACAAAAGATGCTAACTACATCTATGGATTGCTACAGACAGTGGTGGATGAAGTTGGTGCATCAAATATGGTGCAAATTGTGACAGACAATGGCAGCAACTACAAGAAGGCAGGAGAGATGATGATGGCTAACTATAACCTTTTTTGGACTCCATGTGCTGCCAATTGCATTGAATTGATGTTGAAGGACATGGGCAAGATCCAAAAAGTAAAGCAAGTGGTTGAACAAGCATGCCAAGTGACAACATTTGTATACAACCATAGCTATTCTTTAAACTTGCTGAGGGAGAAATGTGGAGGGGACTTGGTAAGACCCGGCATTACTAGATTTGCTACCAACTACATAGCGCTAAAGAGCTTTCAGGCAAAGATGGTAGGCCTCAGATCGATGTTTGCTTCTGAGGACTGGTTTGGGTGGAGGGAGTCCAGCTCTCCTGGAGGGGTTCAAGCACAGACTACTATAGCTTCAGAGAAATTTTGGAGAACACTGAAGGATGTAGTCAAAATTCTAGAGCCAGTGGTGAAGGTGCTGAGATTAGTGGATACAGCATTCCAGCCCACCATGCCACATTTATATGCTGCCATGGATATGTTGAAGGATCGTACAAAAACTGTGCTTCCACGTGGAAACAAACATTTTGTGAAGATAATCAAAGATCGATGGGAGAGTCAGCTGATGCACCCATTGCATAAGACTGGTGAGTATATTTAATAATGTCTTTAATTTAGTTCCACTTAATAGTTGGTACTCTATTTTAATCTGGCGACTCATATTTTGCAGCATACTATTTGAACCCCAAGTACCAATATTCACATGTGCTTGGGCTCAATTCTAACCTTATCGGTGCGGTAAAAGATGTTGTGACAAAATTGATGCCAGATTATATTTACAAGCACTGGTCAATCTGGAGGTGAGTTGTATGGTTTAAGTGCTGAATTATTTGAATATCCACATATTACAATGGCTAATGGTTATAAATTTTGAAATGGGTGTAGATGAAAACGTTCAGAGATGCTCTTGGGAGTTTTGGAACTCCCGCTGCAGTGGCTGGACGAGATAAGACCGATCCTAGTATGAAATTATGAAAATTGAAATTTTCAAGTAACATATCTTATTTAATATGTGTATTAAAATGTGTTCTTCATCTTGTGCAGCTGAGTGGTGGTTGTTGTATGGCGAGAATGCAGCTGAGTTGAGGAGAATTGCAATCAAAGTCCTATCTCAGACATGTTCCGCATCTGGGTGTGAGCGAAATTGGAGAACTTTCTCCCTTATCCATTTAAAGAGGCGGAATAAATTGGGCTCTCAACGGCTAAATGACTTGGTCTACACCCATTACAACATGAGACTGAGGGTACAATGCTTGAAATTTGAACAAAGAAATGAACAAGAGCTAATCGAGCTAGCCGACGTCTTCCAACTATCTTCAGATGAAGAGGATCCCTATGTGGAATGGGTGAGAGACAGAGCAGTTCCAGTGATGGATGAGCCTAGTGGGATGCCCGACCCCACTGTGTCTGCTCCGATGGGTTCTAATCTCGATCGGTTTATGTCCTCGGATGAGGGTCGTGTACACGCACAGTCGCCTAGATCGTTTGACCCCCCAGCTGGTACTGGTAGTAACTCAGAAGGCGATAATGATACAATGGAACAAACTGGCTGGTCAACTTCTGATAATAGTGGTGATGATGGTAGTGGTGGTGATGATGTGGGTGGTGATGGTGATGAGGGTGGTGGTGGTGATCCTAGACCGACTGTACCCATTATTAGATGGACCGGTGAGAGTCAGTATACACACACTACACAGGATCCAGATCATGGTGGATGCGCATCTTCATCACGGCCTATGACTGGGTATACACGTAGGTCTCGTCAACGGGAACGCCCTTTGCAACCAGTGGAAGAAGAAGAAGATCGTTTCTTTGACATCGTTCTAGATCCTGATATTATGCCTGATGTTGAAATTGATAGCATGTCTACAAGTTTTGGAGGATTGAGCATTGAGGGTAGCAGTGGACAGGAGCAGCGGCAGTGGAGTGCTCATGGATTTGGCACCACTTCGGCGTACGGTTCTTATTCCGGTGATGATGACCGCATGATGGGAAGTGCATATGATTATTCCGCTGATACTAGTAATGCTACATCACAGACTGGCTCAAACTTTGTGGACAGTCTCTTTTCAGTCCCAAATTTGCAAAGAACCACGCCCCCACACCAACCAATATATGCTCACTTTACTCCACATTATAGTGAATCGTATCCAAGGTTGGATATTTTTAGAAACTTCCCAGATCATATGTATGAGAAATATGTGGAAGACTACCAGACCTTCTATAGCCGAAGGATGTCGTGGCAGGATTTTGTTTATCAGACCAAGATATATTTTCTTCAACAAAGTCAATCTGATCAGATGGAACCTGCATGCCACTCTACATATGATTAGACATTGAGATGGACTAATGGGAATGTATTATTTCATTTTCAGTATTTAAGTCTTTCATATAATGAGTACTTGTAAATTATGTTATTTTGTGGGATTTATGATTTATGAATGTATGATTTTTCGATAATGTGATTACTTTTTATGCTTCAAATGTGTTTATATATGTTGAATAAGTATTTTCCTGCAATATATAGCCTTAAAATAGCTCTAAAATGGACTTAATAGCAAAAAATGGCTTAAACCATAAAAAAAACCTGTCGAAAACTCCCATTTTTACCCTCTGGGAGTTTCGGCAGGTTCTCGCCGAGGTCGAGATCTCGGTAATCTCGGTTTTCTCAAGGGTCGAGGCACCCTCGAGAACCGAGATTTCGAACTATGGGTATAAGTACATTAGGGATATCAGGTGCATCTTCAACTGTTTGTGTCTCCCCCTAAAGAGGAGCCTGATAATAGGAGAGATGCTCATGAAAAATGACATCTCTACTAACAAGGACCTAACGAGAGGGAGGATGATAACACTTGTATCCTTTCCGTGTTACACAATACCCTAAAAATAAGCACTTTAATCCACGTGGAACAAGCTTGCCAGGGGAACGATGGCTACGAGCATAACAAAGACAACCAAAGACTCTAGGAGGAAAAACAAAATCAGAATTTCCACGTAAGATGTCCAAAGGAGCCTTGTTGTCTAAAACTCGAGAAGGAAGGCGGTTGATCAAGGATGCTGCAGTGAGGACAGCATCACTCCAGTATTGAGCGGGAACATGTCTCTCAAACATTAGTGCTCTAGCTGTTTCGAGTAAGTGGCGGTTCTTTCTTTCAGCGACTCCATTCTGAGCAGGAGTATCCACACATCTTGTCTGATGAATTATCCCGTTATCAGCCAAGTATTGCTGAAAACTCCTTCAAGATATTCCTTACCATTGTCACTACGGAGCATTTTCAACTGAGTTTGAAACTGCGTCTTGATCATATTGTGGAAATGGCGGAAGCATGCAAAGACCTCATTTTTTTGACGCATCAGATAGACCCATGTAGTACAGTAAAGGTTACAAACCACCTATGACCAGAAATAGAGGTAGTCCGTGTTGGACCCCAAACATCAGAATGGACTAAATCAAAGATACAAGAACTTCTTGAAGCAAAAGGTAAATAAGAAATACGAGCCTGTTTGGCCAAAACACAAGCCTCACATAATAACTCGTCTTTATTACATTGTTTAAATAATTTTGGAAAAAAATGAGATAGAACAGCAGAAGAGGGATGCCCAAGACGGCGGTGCCACTGCTGAAGGGCATGGATTAAAATCTCGACGAGATCTCGCCCCGAAATCTCGCCAATTTCGGTGATCTCGACACTAGCCGAGAAGAAAATGGAGGCGATAACCATTTTCGTCTCGGCATTTACATGTTCTCGCCGAGATCTCGGCGAGATCTCGCGAGATCTCGGCTGTTCTCGCTATTTCTCGCCAGATCTCGCGAGATCTCGAGATATTGCTTTTTGTTTTTTTTTTTTTCCTTTATAAACAGACAGAAGGGTATGTTCTCGATCGAGAACTGCCCCTTCTGTTTTCTTCTTTAGTTTTTCAAACTTTCTTCATTTCTTCCCCATTTTTTTTTTTTGTTTGGACTTCTAAATTGCTACGAGTGGTGCTCCGGACTGCGGGGATTGCTGTAAGAGCTTCCTATCAACTGTTGAAGGTAAGTTTCTTGCCGAAAAATGAGATTTTTACATGAGACTACAAAGGGAAAAAAAAATTTCTAGAATGTGATGAAATTTTTATATGTTAGTTATGTTAGCCCGATCTACAAGCTCACGGTTTCAAATTTCGATTTTGATTGTTGTAGGTATTTTTTTCAATTATTTGCATTTAAAAATGAATTTTCAGCAATTAAGATTTAAAATAATTATTATTATTACTCATTTGATGATGATGACCTATTTATATGTTAATCACCGTTGGCCGATTTACTGTCCTACGATTTCAAATTTCGATTTTGGTTGTTGTATGTTTTTTTTTTTTTGAATTATTTATATTAAAAAAATAATTTTCAGCAATTAAAAATTAATTTAAAATTGATTAAAATGCTATAAAATCGGGAAAAATAAGGAAAAATGTTCTGATCGCATTTAAAATATGAGAAAAATTTTGAAATGTAATTTCTGCTGTGTTCAAGTTTGTAAGGTTATTGAAGTTTGTGTTTTCTATGAAACAGTGCTTGGAAATTATGTCGAGACCAAGTTCTGGGGCAGGCGATGGAGGCGACGGTACCGGTTCCCGAACTGACCCTACATGGCAGTATGCGACTGCCCTTCAGGGTGAGCAGTGGAATTTTCCTAGATATAACACTGGTTTAGCATACACCTCAAATGATTATGTTGATATCAACTTCGTCCCCCATCCCACTACGACTGCATATGGTTCTTCTTTCGACGATGGTTCAGATGCAGGAGCACATACACGGAGTCATAGTGGATCAACCAACTTCTATTCCATTCCATCAGTACTTCCGCAAGATTCTACGCACCAGAGTACTACTTCAGAAGTTTTTCCATTCTTCCCAAAGATAAGTATCCTTCGGACAGCTACTGATGTTATATTTATGAATCATGTGCAAAACTACTAGAACTACTTTGCATCAAGAATGTCATGGGAAGATTATGTTGCTCAATTGGAAGACAATTTGCGTCGACAACTTTCCCAGATGTATGATGATAGTAGGATGGATCATCCACGACACTCTACGTATTACTAGACATTGTATCTGTATAAGGATTGTGGAATTGTGGACTATAGGCACAGGGGGACTATGGGATCATTCAATGTTGAATATTTGAATTTTGAACTATGATGTAAATTATGTAATGATTTATAATGAAGTGTTATTTTGTTTCTCTTTCCCCTAATGCATTATGTTATTGTCTCATTTGCCATATTTGATTGAATATAATAGCTAATATTAACCTAAATTTACAACAGACTTCAGCATTGACTGTGAAAACATGGGTGTAAACCCAAACAACCACAAATAGTCATTATTTTTACAATTTTATACTCTAAATGTGTTTATGTATGTAAAAATGAGGTTCTCCTAAAGTTGGAGACCTAAAAAAGGCATTTTGGCCACCGAGACAGTGTCTCGGACAAAATGCACAGTCTCGGCGAGATCTCGCGCCAAGATCTCGGTTTCGGAGGAGGCCGAGACTCCTCCGAAACCCGACATTTTAAATTGCTGAAGGGTACTAATTGCGGAATGAGAGGAAGGTGTTGAACGACCATTGTCAAGCAAGTACAGGCCACCATGCACACTACCACGTCCAATCGTCTTCCCATTCTCCAGATCCTGAATCACACAATAGGTAGGAAAAAATGTTACTTTACAATTTAGAGACTTTGTAAGACTACTAATGGAGAGTAAATTTGTGGATAAATTAGGAACATGTAGAACGGAATTCAAATCAAGGGAGGAAGAACAGTGGATGGATCCAATTCCAGATTAGGAGAGAGGGATCCATCAGCGACCTTTACAGTATTACGTCCAGAAGAAGGAGAGTATAAATAAAAAGACTCAGACGAACCAGTCATGTGGTCAGTGGTTCCAGTATCTATAACCCAAGTGCTAGAGATAGAGAAAGCACAATGACCATCATGGGAAATACCTGACTGAACAAAAAAAGAATCTGGATTAGTAGATGCAGATGTGGATGATTGATTTGTAGTCGCAGGAGGTAGTCGAAGGAGATGCAGGAGAGTCTGAAGTTCGTGTGCAGAGAGTTGTGGCAGAGGACCAATAGGAGGACTTGCTTCAGTTTGATGTGCCTGAGGTGCATGGGAGGACTTTGCCTTGTGCATACCTTTTTCCCGGCGTTTTGCTTCAAAATCTATCGGTTTGCCATGAAGTTTCCAGCATGTGTCTTTGGTGTGCCAAAGCTTGCTACAATACTCACATTTGATAGCATCACGAGAAACAAGAGGATTCTTGTATGTCTGAGTATTTCTCTGGAGAGCAGACCTATCCGGAACAGAAGGGGACAACATTGTTATTCGTCGTTGGTCCTCTAACTGAACCATGGAATAAGCCTGTTCGAGGGTGGGGAAAGGGTCCCTACTGAGAATCTGTGAGCGAATAAGATCAAGCTCCACATTTAGTCTTGCCAGAAAAGTATAAAAACTGTATTTCTCTTCCCTTTTGTGAAATAGGGTAGCATCTTCTTTACATTTAGCATGAATAGAATCATAAAAATCAATTGTTTGTTAATAGCTCCTCAACTTAGTATAATATTGGGATACAGTCAATTCTTTTTGGATAGTTTCATGAACACTTTTTTGAATGGCATAAATTAAAGCAGCATTTCCAACTTGGGAATAGGTGTCCTTAGCAGACTTCCAAATTTGTGCAGCAGTATCCAATAACAAATAGCCCTCGGCTATAATGGGTTGCATGGAATTGAGGAGATATTGCATTACCAATGAATTTTCAGCATGCCATTTCTCCAAAACAATGTCCTTGGTCAGAGGTTTTTCCTTGGTGCCGGTGAGATATCCCGATAATCCCCGAGTTGTAATTGAGAGTTGGGTGGCCCGAGACCACATTAGGTAATTACCACCATCAAGTTTAGTGGTATTAGTGGAAATAGTGAGATTGTCCATTTTAAAACTCTCTATCCCAGAAGAGGTTACTTCAGATGTCATCCTTGAGTTGTATATTCAAGAACAAACATCCAAAAACAATATGAACAGCCTCCCTGTTTGGTTATAGCACATTATATGGAGATCAAAGTAGAAATATCACTTGTCAGATATCCTAACTTGTCCCATGTGCAACATAATATATGGAAATCAATTCTGGTTTGCACCCACTTTTTTGTTTATTGGGGTAAACTCAGAAACTCATAGATATCCGACTAGACTGAACCATATTATTAATATCCAAACTGATAAAAAAATTGATTTCCAATAAAGAGAATAAAAAAATTATCCGTAATGAGGGATAAAAAGAAAGGCAGTACCTATATCATTGTATGATTCCCTCTTTGGTTGCTGCCCCTAGTGGGGAGAGAAAAAAAAACAAAAGAAAAAGAAAAGAAAAGAAAGAAAGTCGGTGGTCGGTGGTGGTAGGTTCGCGGCGGCGGTGGTGAGGCGGCGGAGGGATCTGGCGGTAGAGCTAACTTGGCTTTGATACCATGTTGAATGATAGAATGACTTGTCTGTAATAGATAGAGGTCTTCTTATTTATAATGTGAAAATGAATACAAAGAAAGAAAGAGGTAGTACAGGTAGTACAGGTAGTACAATACAGGTAGTACAATGAGGGTAGTACAGGTAGTACAATTGTACAATACAGGTAGTACAATGAATCTAGACAAAAAATGAAATACATAATATTCTCAACAATTTCCACCCACAAAAGTACAGTAACCAGAGATAGACTTACGATCCAGATTGCCAACCCAATCTTCATCGGTATAAACCTCAACTTTTAGATGACTATTAGGCAATAAGAAGATCCCTTTTCCTGGGGCTGCCTTTAGGTAATGTAATATCCTGTAGACTACCTCCATATGAGTAGAATAGGGATCATGCATAAACTGGCTTACCAGACTCACAGCAAACGCAATGTCTGGTCGTGTGTGTGATAAGTAGATAAGCCTTCCAACTAACCTCTGGTACTTGCCTTTATCTACTAATGTTCCTTCTTTCTCTCTGAGCTTGATACTAGGATGTAGTAAAGTATTACACAGTCAGCACCCAAGCAATCCTGTTTCTAAAAGGAGATTAAGGACATACTTCCTTTGAGAGAGAAAGATACCCTTTGTAGATTTGGCAACTTCAATCCCAAGAAAATACCTTAGTTTTCCAAGATCTTTGATTTCAAACTCCTTTCCCAGAAACGCCTTTAGTTTCCTAATTTCATCGTCATTATTTCCAGTGACAATGATATCATCAACGTATACAAGTAGAGCTGTAAAAGTGTCAGATAAGTGCTTGATTAATAAAGTATGGTCAACATTACTCTGAACATAACCAAATGTTATCGTAGCTTTATGGAACCTTCTAAACCATGCTTTAGGGGACTGTTTCAGTCCATATAGAGAGCGTTTAACTTCCATACCTTCCCTTTGGTGCTAACCATTGTGAAACCAGGTGGGCGATCTGTGTAAACTTCTTCAGTAAAATCTCCATGGAGGAAGGCATTCTTCACATCTAGTTGTTGGTACATCTGTGTCTGGAACATTTGGGTCCAAATCTAGAATGGATCATTCTTGGACTTTTTCTGCTTCTTTTGGTACACAAAGAGGCACATTTTCAATTGTATCCTTCTCCCCCTGAAGATGGGATGGGTAATACATGAGATGCTCATGAAAAAGAACGTCTTTAGTAATAAAAGTCTATCGGGAGAGAAGGTGGTAACACTTGTACCCTTTCTGTGTTGCTGAATAACCAAGAAATATACAGCGCAACCCTTGGGGGTCAAGTTTGCCAGGAGATTGATGGTTGGGAGCATAGCAAACCACAACCAAAGACCTTTAGTGGGAGCACAAAAGAAGTATTACCAAGCAAGTTATCCAAAGGAGCTCTACTGTCCAGAATTCGTAATGGAAGACGATTGATAAGAGAAGCGGCAGTAAGGACAGCGTCACTCCAGAAGTGTGCCGGAACATGACCACCAAACATTAGGGTGTGTGCAGTCTCAAGTAGGTGACAGTTCTTCCTCTCTACTACTCCATTTTGAGCTGGTGTGTCAACACAATTGGTCTGATGGATGATTCCATTATCAGCGAAGTATTGTTGAAAAGTACCTTCAGTATATTCCTTGCCATTATCACTGCGAAGTACCTTCAGCTGGGTTTGGAACTGCATCTTTATCATATTATGGAATTGTCGAAATTTCAACCGAGACTTTTATTTCTTCTTCTTTGCTTCTATTTTTCTCTCCTCTTCTCAAAGTTGTTGTTCTAAGCTTGGAAGCTTGGAGTTTTTGCCAAATCACTCCACGAAAATCTTGTAGGAGCTTGGTACAAAGGCGGAAATCCTTGATTCATCGTCGGATCTATTGTTTAAAGTAAGGTTTTTTTGCAAAACTTAGTTTTTTTACATAAACATGATCAATACATGTTAAATGATGATGAGATTTTTATATGCGAGAAACATGAGCCCGATCTACAAGCTCACGGTTTCAAATTTAATTTTCTATATATATTTGTATTTTTTAGATTTTCTGAATATTAAATGGTATTTTCCAGCAATTAAAAAATATAATAAATATGATTAATAATTATCAGTTGATGTTTAAAATTATATATGTTAAACATCGTTGGCCGATCTACGCGGTGAAGGTTTCAGTTTTTTTTTTTTTTCAATACATATTTTTATATTTTTGAATTTCTGGTTAAAAAATCCTATTTTACAGCAATTAGAAATGTTGAACTATACAAATCTATTATATTAGGATTAGATCTATTGAGCTGTACAGATCTGTCATATTAGGATTAGCTCTATTGAGCTGTACAAATCTATCATATTAGGATTAGATTTGTTGAGCTGTACAGATCTATAAGGATTAGAATCTGTAAAAATAGGAAAGTAGATTATTTTGTTTCTAATCTTAGATTATTGTAACAATATATATATATGTATCATTGAGATTGCAATACACAAGAATTCACTCTTCTAATTTCACATGTATCAGAGCAGGGAAATCAGATAGCCTAAAAGTGCCTTTTTTTCCGGTGACTTTTTCCGATGAAGCTCGAGAGTCCTCCTCTTGGTGTCAGATCGAAAACACTAGCCTGATTCTTGAAGCTCGAGAGTCCTCCTCTTGGTGTCAGATCGAAAACACTAGCCTGATTCTCTCTCTCTTTCTCACCGGATTTTTTCTCACTGTTCAGATTCCGGTATTCTTTGAACTAATCAGAGTACATTTCAGATCTGTTCAAAGTTTCTCGTAACTCCACCATGTCTTCTAGAAATTTCAATTCAAAATCAGGTGCACTTTCTTCCTTCCTCTCTTTTCTAGTTATTACAACTGAGAAACTAACGGGAAGTGCTAATTATTCATCATGGGCTGCTTCTGCTGAGTTATGGTTTATGGGACAAGGCGTAGAGGATCATCTGACTATTCAGGCTACGGATGTAACAGAAATTGATAAAACCACCTGGACTAAGACTAATGCTTTGTTATGTAATTTGTTATAGCAGTCCATTGATCCTCAGTTTTATCCCATTTACAAAGCTTACCGATTTGTGTTAGGATATGGAATCAGGCAAAACTTCTTTATACTAATGACATCCAAAGGTTGTATTCTGTTGTGTCAACATTTGTTAATCTAAAACAACAGGATATGGAAATGTCAGACTTTCTTGGCAGAATGGCATCTCTTAAGACAGTTTAATTCCCTCTTGCCTGCAATATTAGGATTAGCTCTACTGAGCTATACAAATCTATCATATTAGGATTAGATTTGTTGAGTTGTACAGATCTATAAGGATTAGAATCTGTAAAAATAGGAAAGTAGATTATTTTGTTTCTAATCTTAGATTATTGTAACAATATATATAGATGTATCATTGAGATATGCAATACACAAGAATTCACTCTTCTGATTTCACATGGTATCAGAGCAGGGAAATCAGATAGCCTAAAAGTGCCTTTTTTCCGGTGACTTTTCCGATGAAGCTCGAGAGCATGGAATAAAATCTCGGCGAGATCTCGCGCCGATTTCGCCAATTTCGCTACTAACCGAGACGAAAATAGGGTCGATAACCCTTTTCGTCTCGGCATTTACAAGTTCTCGCCGAGGCGAGATCTCGGTTATTCTCGGTTAATCTCGCTAATTCTCGCGAGATCCGCGAGGCCCGAGATCTCGGCGAGAACATGCTTTTTGCTTCTTTTTTTTCTCTTTTATAAAAGAGAGGCTGTTCTCGGTGGAGATTGCTCCTTCCTCTTTTTTCTTAGTTTTTTCATGGTTTTTTCATTTCTTCCTCCATTCTTTCTTTGTTTGGACTTTTAACTTGCAACGGGTGGTGCTTCAGACTGCGGGGATTACTGTAACTTCAGAGTGGTCAACCAACTTCTATTCCGTTCCATCAGTACTTCCACAAGAGTCTACGCACCAGAGTACTACTTCAGAAGTTTCCATTCTTCCCAAAGAAAGGTATCCTTCGGACAGCTACTGATGTTATATTTATGAATCATGTGCAAGACTACCAGAACTACTTTGCATCAAGAATGTCATGGGAAGATTATGTTGCTCAATTGGAAGACAATTTGCGTCGACAACTTTCCCAGATATATGATGATAGTAGGATGGAACATCCACGACACTCTACGTATTACTAGACATTGTATCTGGATGAGGATTGTGGAATTGTGGACTATGGGCACAGGGGGACTATGGGATCATTCAATATTGAATATTTGAACTATGATGTAATGATTTATAATGAAGTGTTATTTTGTTTCTCTTTCCCCTAATGCATTATGTTATTGTCTCATTTGCCATATTTGATTGAATATAATAGCTAATATTAACCTAAATTTAAAACAAACTTCAGCGTTGACTGTCAAAACATGGGTGTAAACCCAAACAACCACAAAGAGTCATTATTTTTACAATTTTATACTCTAAATGTGTTAATGTATGTAAAAATGAGGTTCCCTTGAAGTTGGAGACCTAAAAAATGCATTTTGGCCACCGAGACAGCTTGACAGCTTTTAAGCTGTCTCGGAAAATACACTGTCTCGGCGAGATCTCGGTTTCGGAGGAGGCCGAGACTCCTCCAAAACCCGAGATTTTAAACCTTGCTCCAGAGTCCTCCTCTTGGTGTCAGATCGAAAACACTAGCCTGATTCTCTCTCTCTTTGTCACCGGATTTTTTCTCACTGTTCAGATTCCGGTATTCTTTGAACTAATCAGAGTACATTTCAGATCTGTTCAAAGTTTCTCGTAACTCCACCATGTCTTTTGGAAATTCCGATTCAAAATCAGGTGCACTTTCTTCCTTCCTCTCTTTTCTAGTTATTACAACTGAGAAACTAACGGGAAGTGCTAATTATTCATCATGGGCTGCTTCTGCTGAGTTATGGTTTATGGGACAAGGCGTAGAGGATCATCTGACCATTCAGGCTACGGACGTAATAGAAATTGATAAAACCACCTGGACTAAGACTGATGCTTTGTTATGTAATTTGTTATAGCAGTCCATTGATCCTCAGTTTTATCCCATTTACAAAGCTTACCGATTTGTGTTGGGATATGGAATCAGGCAAAACTTCTTTATACTAATGACATCCAAAGGTTGTATTATGTTGTGTCAACATTTGTTAATCTAAAACAACAGGATATGGAAATGTCAGACTTTCTTGGCAGAATGGCATCTCTTAAGACAGTTTAATTCCCTCTTGCCTGCAATATTAGGATTAGCTCTATTGAGCTATACAAATCTATCATATTAGGATTAGATTTGTTGAGTTGTACAGATCTATAAGGATTAGAATCTGTAAAAATAGGAAAGTAGATTATTTTGTTTCTAATCTTAGATTATTGTAACAATATATATAGATGTATCATTGAGATATGCAATACACAAGAATTCACTCTTCTGATTTCACATGGTATCAGAGCAGGGAAATCAGATAGCCTAAAAGTGCCTTTTTTTCCGGTGACTTTTTCCGATGAAGCTCCAGAGTCCTCCTCTTGGTGTCAGATCGAAAACACTAGCCTGATTCTCTCTCTCTTTCTCACCGGATTTTTTCTCATTGTTTAGATTCCGGTATTCTTTGAACTAATCAGAGTACATTTCAGATCTGTTCAAAGTTTCTCGTAACTCCACCATGTCTTTTGGAAATTCCGATTCAAAATCAGGTGCACTTTCTTCCTTCCTCTCTTTTCTAGTTATTACAACTGAGAAACTAACGGGAAGTGCTAATTATTCATCATGGGCTGCTTCTGCTGAGTTATGGTTTATGGGACAAGGCGTAGAGGATCATCTGACTATTCAGGCTACGGATGTAATAGAAATTGATAAAACCACCTGGACTAAGACTGATGCTTTGTTATGTAATTTGTTATAGCAGTCCATTGATCCTCAGTTTTATCCCATTTACAAAGCTTACCGATTTGTGTTGGGATATGGAATCAGGCAAAACTTCTTTATACTAATGACATCCAAAGGTTGTATTATGTTGTGTCAACATTTGTTAATCTAAAACAACAGGATATGGAAATGTCAGACTTTCTTGGCAGAATGGCATCTCTTAAGACAGTTTAATTCCCTCTTGCCTGCCATATTAGGATTAGCTCTATTGAGCTATACAAATCTATCATATTAGGATTAGATTTGTTGAGCTGTACAGATCTATAAGGATTAGAATCTGTAAAAATAGGAAAGTAGATTATTTTGTTTCTAATCTTAGATTATTGTAACAATATATATAGATGTATCATTGAGATATGCAATACACAAGAATTCACTCTTCTGATTTCACATGGTATCAGAGCAGGGAAATCAGATAGCCTAAAAGTGCCTTTTTTTCCGGTGACTTTTTCCGATAAAGCTCCAGAGTCCTCCTCTTGGTGTCAGATCGAAAACACTAGCCTGATTCTCTCTCTCTTTCTCACCGGATTTTTTCTCATTGTTCAGATTCCGGTATTCTTTGAACTAATCAGAGTACATTTCAGATCTGTTCAAAGTTTCTCGTAACTCCACCATGTCTTCTGGAAATTCCGATTCAAAATCAGGTGCACTTTCTTCCTTCCTCTCTTTTCTAGTTATTACAACTGAGAAACTAACGGGAAGTGCTAATTATTCATCATGGGCTGCTTCTGCTGAGTTATGGTTTATGGGACAAGGCGTAGAGGATCATCTGACTATTCAGGCTACGGATGTAACAGAAATTGATAAAACCACCTGGACTAAGACTAATGCTTTGTTATGTAATTTGTTATAGCAGTCCATTGATCCTCAGTTTTATCTCATTTACAAAGCTTACCGATTTGTGTTGGGATATGGAATCAGGCAAAACTTCTTTATACTAATGACATCCAAAGGTTGTATTCTGTTGTGTCAACATTTGTTAATCTAAAACAACAGGAAATGGAAATGTCAGACTTTCTTGGCAGAATGGCATCTCATAAGACAGTTTAATTCCCTCTTGCCTGCCGGTAAGAGTGCAACAGAGGACCAGGCCCAAAGGGACAAGGTCTTCATGGTTTTAACTCTTGCAGCTATCAGTCCTGACCTTGCTCCAATTCGAGATCAGATTCTTGCTGGTTCTGGTGTGCCCTCTCTTGATGATGTTTTTGCTCGTCTGCTAAGTGTTTCCTCTCCTAGCACAGTGCCAAGATCTTCCAGTGTTGACTCTTTAGTTCTGGCTTCTCAGACTCCGAATAGTGTTAGAGGAGAGCAAGGAGATCGTGGTGGCAGGGGAGGTTGGCCCAAATGTAGTTACTGTCATAGATGGGGGCATACCAAGGAAAAATGCTACAAATTACATGGGCTACCTACTCGAGCTGCCAATGTTATTCATGCCGATCACTCTGATCTTCATTTAGAACCATCTGAAGGACACACTCAGCCATCCTTGACTCTCAATGGTGTTGATTATAAAGAATATCTCAAGTATCAAGCAACTAAGCAATCGTCGTTAACTATTGCTTCCATGGCTCACTCAGGTAATTCAGTCGCATGCCTTACTCAGTCTTCT
This sequence comes from Protea cynaroides, assembly GCA_028583415.1. Taxonomy (NCBI): domain Eukaryota; kingdom Viridiplantae; phylum Streptophyta; class Magnoliopsida; order Proteales; family Proteaceae; genus Protea; species Protea cynaroides. The sequence goes on along the minus strand of CM053273.1, from coordinate 49,153,169 downwards.
CCTCTAGGGCCCTGGGTCCTTGATTCTGGTGCGTCTGATCATATTTCTGGTAACCCTCGTTTGCTTTCTCATTTTAGTAATGCAACATCTTTGCCTTCTGTTACTGTAGCAAATGGGTCCAAAATAGTTGTTAAAGCAGTGGGCCATGTACATCTACTTCCCTCCTTGCCTTTAGATTCTATTCTTTATATTTCCAATTGTCTTTTTAATCTTGTGTCTGTCAGTAAACTTACATGCTCCTTAAACTGCACTATTACTTTTGATAATGACTTTGTTGTTATACAGAACCGAGGCATGGGATGGATGATTGGCACAGGAAGTAAGTCACAAGGCCTTTATCATCTCAATTTACCTTCAGCTCCTATCGCATGCACTGTCTTTGAGTCTCCAGTCCTCCTTCATAATCGTTTAGGCCATCCTAGTTTATTGAAGCTTCAGCAGATGGTTCCAGGTCTATCTAATTTTTCGCCTTTAAGTTGTGAGTCGTGTCAGCTTGGAAAACACTCTCGTAGTTCCTTTTCAAAGCGTGTCAAAAAACGGGCTGCATCCCCTTTTGAGTTAGTTCATTCAAATGTGTGCGGTCCCTGTCGTGTTTCTTTTATTTTGGGTTTTCAGTATTTTGTCACATTTATCGACGATTATTTTCATTGCACTTGGTTATTTTTAATGAAAACTTGTTCAGAATTATTTTCCATATTTGAATCCTTTTGTGCTGAAATTAAGACACAATTTAACACTATTATTCATGTTGAGGAGTGATAATGTTCATGAATACTTTTCTGCTCCTTTTATTAAATTCATGTCTTCCCAGGGAATGCTTCATCAGTCCCCTTATGCTTATACTCCACAACAAAATGGAGTTGACGAGTGTAAAAATAGGGATCTTATTGAAATTGCTCGCAAGAAATTGCTCGCAATTTCCTTTTACACAATTAGGTTCCTCTCCGATTTTGGGCAGATGTTGTGCTGACTGCTTGTTTTTTAATTAATCGGATGGCTTCTTCTGTCCTCCGAAACACGGTACCTCATTATATTTTGTTCCCTGAACAACCGTTATACTCTCTTCCTCCATGTGTTTTGTCCATGTCTTTTCCCCTGGTCAGGACAAACTGTCTGCCAAGTCTATCAAGTGTATTTTCCTAGGTTACTCGTGTCTTCAAAAAGGTTATAAGTGTTATTCTCCAGTATCACATCGAGATTTCATATCGGCTGATGTTACATTTTTTGAGTCTTCACCCTTCTTTTCTTCTTCTTTACCATAAGGCAACTCCATCACCGAGATCCTTCCCATTCCGTAAATCGCTCCCCTTCCTGACCATCCTTCTGAGTCTGTCCCTGTACCACAGTGTCCTTCCCCTGCAAGAGAGTCTCCTTCTCCTACAGATGATGATATTGTTCCTTTTACAGGTACTGACATTGTTCTTGATAATGTTCATGAGGCTCCTGTTGACGCACTTCCTGCTCCAGATTCCTCACCTACCGTGGTCCTACCTCCTGAAAATCAGTTTCCCATTGCCATTTGTAAAGGTATGCGGTCTACTCGAAACCCTCATCCGATCTATAGTTTCCTTAGTTATCATCGATTATCTTCACCCTATTATGCTTTTGTGTCCACAATCTCTTCTGTTTCTGTTCCTTCCAATATTCATGAGGTACTTCCTGCCCAGGTGGCGTAAGGCAATGGTTGAAGAGATGATAATAACACTTGGGAATTAGTTCCATTGCCTCCAGGCCGATTGACTGTTGGTTGTCCCTGGATTTATACTATCAAAGTTGGTCTAGATGGTCGGGTTGATCGATTAAAGGCACGTTTGGTGGCAAAAGGGTACACTTAGGTTTATGGATTGGATTATTATGACACATTTTCCCCTGTGGCTAAGATGTCTTCCATCCGTTTATTCTTATCTATTGTTGCCATCAGACAATGGCCTTTGTACCAATTGGACATTAAGAATGCATTTCTTCACGGTGAGCTTGAGGAAGAAATCTATATGGAGCAACCGCCTGGCTTTATTGCTCAGGGGGAGTCTGCCTTGGTATGTAAACTTCTTCGCTCTCTGCATGGCTTGAAACAATCTCCTCGTGCCTGGTTTGGACGCTTCAGTACTGTCATCCAAGAGTTTGGTATGGTTCGATGTGAGTCTAATCATTCTGTTTTCTATAGACATACATCATCGGGGCAGTGCATCTATCTGGTTGTCTATGTCAATGATATTGTCATTACAGGAAGTGATCAAGATGGTATTGAGCAATTGAAGAACCACTTGTTCAGCAGAGGCAGCAGTAAGGGATGGAGAGGATCGGATGTATATGGATGTAGATGACATCCCCTCCCCCTACACCACAGCATACTTCTGAGGCTGGTCCTTCACGTCCTCCTCCAGATTCGATGATGTCACTCATCTTGGATATTCGGGGGTCTCAGCGTATGATGGAACGACGCTTAGGAGAGATATTGGAGGCTCTGCGTATGACAAATGGGCGAGTGGCGAGCCTTGCTGAGAGCCTTCATACTACCCAGGAGCAGGTGGATTAGCTCTGGAGGAGGACCTATGAGGATGATTTTCGAGAGAGATCGGGAATCACCATCTCCACCAGCAGCCCAGGGATAGAGTTTTATCTTCTTTTATAGATACTTTTATTTTTTATGTATATTCTCAAGATAACTGTCTGGATTATAGACTGTACCCTATGTTATTTGTTTATCAGGATACATTTATATTTTCTTTTTCTATCTGTATAAATATATATATATATATATATATATATATATATATATATATATATATATATATATATATATATATATATATATATATATATTGTTCCACCATTAATTATATGTATTATTGTCTTATTTAAATTCCGTCTCAACCAACACATGTGCTTCAGTGTGTTTGTATTACAATTTTTTTTTTAAGTTTAACCTAACTCAGTTCATAAACACAATGTGAACGTATTCGGGTTTGGTTGGTAGAGCCCAAGCACTCTGATACCAAGTTGTCACACCCCAATTCTGGTCGAACCAAAAGTGTGAATGAACTGTCTAAAGAACCAACGGCTCAAGCCAGGATCACATAGGACCGTGCCAACCATCAAACCATACACTTCACATAATCAAAGTAAATAAATAAAGAGCAAAAATTGTATTAATAATGAACTGGGAGTCTACAGTGATAAATAATGAATAACCAATTATCTCCAGTGCACCAAAACATAAAATAACAAACTATTACAAATCTCATAAGTCAAATACAAAAACGAAACTCTAAGCATGAACATAGAGGAAACACTTGCATGATGAGTCATGCTCATCCTCTACAGCTTACAGGACCATAGCCGCCACATGTCCATATGTTGGCACATGGATATAATCTTCAATGGTAATACCTGTAACATCATAAACTAAAAGAATAGCGTACGCGAGGGTCAGCTCTCCAACATGAGCTCAGTGAAAAACAAAACAATGCAGCAAGCATATGCATGACATCAATTCATATCTTTGGTCTGGTATAAGTTTGCAATGTACTATGGTAAGGATAGGCGGCCACTACACTTTCATACACAGGAGTGTGAGCACGCTCAACGGATCACATACCGTTGTCACCCCACAAGACCCACTACAAGATAAAGATAGAGCTAGGACCTGACAGATCATACACCGCTAATGCCCCCCCTGATATCCCATCCCATACTAATACGTATGCCCTACTGGCGAGGGTTTGCAAACTAGGTTTGTGACTAACCAATCCTAGATGTCATCAAAAGTGTATCCAAGGCCTTACCACAGCATCCTTCAATACGGCTCACAACACAAGGAGCCCGGCACCAAAAAAAGAAAGTAGGTAAGAGGCACTACACTTTCATACAACGGGAGGGAGCACGCCACGGACCATACCGTTGTCACCCCACAAGACCCACTACAAGATAAAGATAGAGCCCGACGGATCACCGCCATGCGATATCCCATCCCATACGTATGCCCCCACGGCGAGGTAGGTTGGACAACCAACCTGGATGTCATCAAAAGTGTATCCAAGGCCTTACAGCCCCAACTTGGAGATAGAGCTAGAGTCCCCCGCTAGGTGGGGCCCACACCACCATCCACTCCAAACCAGGGCGTACTAAATCCACTAAGGTAACAACGATATGACGATGTCAATGTGATGAATGGTTTGATGCTCCAATCTCTCTCCATTCAACACACCAACCACACACATACACATGCCTATCCCTATCATCATCATCACATAAGGAAATAATAAAACAAGCATGCACAATAATAACAATATTGGATGACATGTTATATGCACAAACAACAGAACATGGCAACAGGCAATAGAACAAAATAAAGCAAAGTAATGCAAAGAAGTTTGTTATTAGCCAATTAGTTTAGGTCTTGTCCCTCACCTGTTGAGTAGTGTTTGTTCACTTCCCAAAGCCTTAGAACTTATCTTGAATTGGTTGAAAGCCTAAACAATTAGTAGAATTAAATTCGAGTTCCATTTTATCAATTTATTGTGTTCTATCTCATTGTCCGGTCTCCAATTTAAGCCTTCCGGACACTGTCCGATCGCCTCACCAGTTTGCATTGACCGACCAATGAACCATCCGGACAAACCCTACCATACTTCCCGAGAATAACCGGTCGCCTCTCCGGTCTCCTATAAAGCCGACCGATCAAGGGACCGGACAACTCTTGACTCATATTCGAGGTTTGTCTTTTAGTCCGAATTCCTTCTAAGTCGATTATTCGGCTCAACAATGGGATCCATCCTAGGGTCATTCTATGGCCTTTAACAATTGGTTTCAATCACCCATTGTAACCCTAATAACTATAATTACTACAGATTTATATGGAAAACCTTAAGATCGAAATCATGGTATTGGTATTGGATTGAATCCGATCTCAGAAATTGTAATCTTAAATCCTAAATCTAACATAGTCTAACCTTCTACAAAGGCAAGGTATTTATCATGGATCCTTGATGTAGTAGGTTGGAAACCCAATGGCACAAACTCTCTCTGTAGAGCTCCTTCTTCTCTTTCAAGCCCTCTTCTCCTTCTCTTCTCTCCCTCTCAATTCTAGAGTTTAGAATTGATCAAAAGAATAAGAGAAAGTAGAGGGCCGTCCTCTATACAGAGAGAAAGTCTCCATATAGAGTCATCTCTCAATTAAGAGAGTAATCTCCTCAAATTAGGAAACTTTCCAAATCTTCGAGTCAGATTCTAGGCTTGACCGGTCGACTGACAGGTCGCCCAACACGAGGACCGAACAACCTACAAAGATGAGGTTTGTACCTGACATCTTGGTTCTTTCATCCAGTTGGTTCGCTTGAGGCAGTTATGATGGGAAGACCTGGCACGACACGAATATTCAGGTTAGGCCGGATTAGTGGAGTGCAGGTCTTAAAACTTCCCCACCCTTAAAAGAAATTTCTCCTCAAAATTTGCACGTATAGATCTTAGAATGCTGGTACGGCACATGAGCTCATGCTCTCTACAATAAAACCCTTTGGCAACAATTCATCCACCTGTCTTTTGAGTTCGGCATGCTCAATGGGGCTGAGAGGATAAGTAGGGAGGTTCGGTAACATCGAGCCGGGGATGAAGTCAATTTCATGCTATATGTCCCGCATTGGTGGCAATTCATTCGATAGTTCATCTGCGACGAGATCTGCAAAATCAAACAAAAGAGACCGAATGGGTGAAGGGAGGTTAGTTTTTTCAGGAGGCACAACTTCCCTAGCCATGAGGGCTATCATTACACCACGTTCTTTACTTGTCTCTTCAAAGTCTTGTTAATTAAGTATCAATAATGGGTGATCAGTTTGCTGTCCAGCTTTTGATGACTGTCCCTTGCTCTTGTTCTTGCTATTTGTGGCTAGCTGATCCTTCTTTAAAGCCTGAAGGATTTGTTTGTGCTTCAATTGTGCAATTCGCAACCTATTTTTCTCAGCGGGTACATTAAGAGGTTTCAATATCATAGGTTTCCCATCTACATCAAAGTAGCATTGGTTCTTGGTATCACCAACCAACACATCATTGTCATATAGCCAAGGTCTTCCCAATAATACATCAGTCAATATCATAGGAATAACATAACACCAAACCGATTCATCATAAGTCCCCATTTTAAGTGGAACCAAGCATCTTTGACTCACCTCAAGGTATTACCATTGAGAAGTGAGACCTTGTAAGGTTAGGGATGATTTTCGGCTCCCAACTTGGTATCAATAACAAAAACCTGTGAGGCAACATTAACACTACTACCGCTGTCTACAATAATCTGAGCAAGATTAGGGCCACTAGACATGTGAGTGTTAAAAATACAATGACGACACCAATCTTCACCTTTTGATTCAGCCACTAGGATACGGCTCACTACATGTATTCCATAAGGTTCTTCATCTTCCTCAAAGTTTTACTCTGGATCGTCGCCTAGGGTGGCATTATCATAGGAGTCATCTACTTGTAGGTCACAAACTTGAGAGTCAACATTGGCCTCAACAGAACCACTAGGGAGTTGCCTTTCATCTTTCTCAAGCAATCCCTTACATAATGACCATAGGCATTACAATGATAGCATTGAATATTATCATTTGAATTCATCGGTCCATTTCCCTTTTCATTCATCGTGGGAATAGGACGAAGGGCAGCCGCCGTACTCTTTGAATTTGGCATGGGTCTCTTGCTATCATTATAGCTTGGGTTATACCTTCTAGTAGACTTTAGAAACTCTTCGGCTTGAAAAACTTTATTCATACAATCGTTGATACTAACAATATCAACCACACCCAATTTTTCTTTAATGTTCGGTCACAATCCCAAAAGGAACCGGGATATCATCTGGTCATCACTGTCACGTGATCCAATACGTGCACATAGCTTGTCAAATTGATATACATAATCCTCCACACTCATAGTTCCTTGGCGAAGGCTATTCAATTGGTCATGTAGCCTTCTTTGGAAGGATCTTGGCAAATATTTTTCTTTTAACTTTTCTTTCATCTCTTCTCAAGTGGTGGGTTCCAACCGTTTCCTCATTAGGCTATGTTCATAATGACGCCACCAATTTTGAGCACCCCCCATAAGTTTGGAACGGGTCAATTTTAATTTTCATGGTTCGGAAAGGTCGAACAAATCGAAATAATCATCTAGGGCACATAGTCAATCATGAAACGCTTGTGGGTCATGTTTCTCATGAAACTCTTTAAGCTTCATCCGTACCTTATGAGTTTGGTTATGGTAGGGTTGACGTTCATCACATTCTTCATAGGGTTGTTCATGATATTCCTCTCTACGGACTCGTCGAGGAGCCCTAGTTTGGGGTCTTGGCAAAAGGTTGGCTAGAGGTGCCTCTCTTTTAGCTGGTAGGGTATTAATTCATTCTTCAATACCCTCTACCTTCAAAGTTAATGCAGCCAATTGCTGTAGAATGATATTGAGTGGCTCATTAGGGTCCTTAGACTGATTAGGCGAGTTAGAACTCGCTTCAGCCATTCTCTAATACCAATTGATGGCAAAGGGGGTTCAAAACAAATCAAATTAACAAAGCCCTCTTTGCTACAAGATCTTATAACAGTCCAACCCCAAATCAGAATTAGAAAAAGAACGGTAAAACTCACTTATCTGTAGATCCGACCTTAGGAATAGCTTGCAAGTTGTAGAAGACAATCTTTGGGACAGATCTAAACACCAGCCGAAGTTTCGTGCCAAACAAAGATGAGCCGAGAGAGATCTGGATCTCGAAAGGTTGCTGTCCAGCTTGTGAGTCCTTCGCCTTAACAGAAAAATGGATATAATTATGAAGAAGGGATGTAACCCAGCAGTGCAAGGCGGAAGGAAATTGCTTGAGGGAGATTAGAATAATAAAAGAAGACAATAGGGTAATCGGTTAAGTTTCACAACCAAGAGACCCAACCAGAAAAGTCGATAGTTTTTTCTTTTCTGAATAGTCTGCCTCTCCTTTCTTCTCCATCTTATTTATAGAACCGAAATTGGTTACAACTATAGAAAGAAATAATTAACTTCTAAAAATATCCAAAATCAGAATAAGAAACTTTTCTTTATAGTTTTAGGAAAGTTTCTAAAACAAAAGTTTCTAAAATAAATAACTACTATTCCCACTACCTAACAATATTTAAAAAGAAACTAAACAAGAGCTTTGATGGAAAGAAGAGAAAAGGGCTGGAAGAGATCTGTCTTGAACAGCTAGGGACAGCTCTCATGTGGCTGGGAATGAGCTGACGTGAACAGCTATGGACAGCTGTCACGTGGCTGGGAGTGAGCTGACCTGAACAGCTATGGACAGCTCTCACATTAGCTCAGCTTGGTGGCAGCTTGGTGTCTTCTTGCGGGTATGCACCCTGACTGCATCACACACACATGGGACATGGGATGTCACATGACCTGAATTATGGATCATTGGATTCCGGTAGATGGCCTGCGGGCTGAATTGACCTTGCATGACTGTGGAGGCCCACTGCACACATGAGACATGGGATGTCACATGACCTGAATTATGGATCATTGGGTTGAAGCTTTAAAATATGGATATGTATCTTATATTATGGGCCAACTTAATGGGCCATTCGATGGATATTTAAAGTATGAACCCATGGCCAACATAGTAAGTCACATGCTAATTAAGCAAGTCACATGCTAATTAAGCAAGTCACATGAGTGGATAATGTGAATTATATAACTTGGGATAATTTAAGTTATGGATATTGGTTAGTGATATGGGCCAACCCAATGGGCCATTAGATGGATATTTAAAGTGTAAACACATGACCCATTTAATGATGTCACATGTCACTTTAACAGTAATCGCATGACACTTTAAGTAACCCACATGATTCATATTCTTAAGGATATTATTATGATCTAAAATAACAGTAGCTTGACATGTGGCAAACTTGATTGCCAAGCTACACATGTAGAATTATGATGGAACTAAGAGAAGAGGACAGCAAGAGGGAGTGATTGTTAGGAATAAGGAGAGTAAACTCCCATCTAAGAGAGGGACTCCCATGAGTCACTCCATCTCTTAAAGAGGCGGATGGTATCACCGGTTTGTCCACCGGCTGAGCTCATGCACAACCCCAAAATATTCCAAGTGTATGATTTGTAGATGGATGAACCAGACCTGTCGATCCAGACTATCAGATTAGAGAAAACCACTAGGACATGAACTAACTTTTGATAAAAAAAATTCCTACACTAGGAAATTTTGAAGTTCTATGCAATTATTATTCAAGTTTTCCTGGTTGGAATTGGTCAAAATTTCACCTCAAATCACTAGAAAGCCTACTATTTCTTTTTCGTACCAAATAATATCTTCTTTAGGCTTACAATCGACACTTTATTAAGCTTTTCAAAGGAAGTCATCTATACATAGTAGAAAATAAAATGTCTACGTATTTAGCCACGTATGTGCCTATACAACCCCCCCCAAAAAAAAAAAAACAAAAGAACAAAAAATTTAAGAACAAATACAGCATAATAAGAATGGAGTGCACACCTCCAATGGACCTCTGTAGTAACTGCATGTTCACTGAATCTTTCAGGATGATATTCCTACAGTACAGCTCACAAGACAAAGAATATAAGTAAATAAAAGCTACACCACACATCATTGCAACCCAACCACATACTATTAAAATAAGTTGCCATTAAGCACATCAATTTTCTGGCTAGAGCACATCAATGTATGGATAAAATTACTTAATGTTGATGACATGATCACGAATACAGTGATCTACTACTACTAGTTACTACTGTTATATAGCTAGAGTGTAATAGGTTTATGCTCCAAAAAGAGGGACTTGCCACTTGAACTATTACTTTTTTTTTTTTTGGTCTTTTTTCCTCATTGCTATGCATTTGCTGGACTATTAGTGAATTGTGAATAGACATGTATATGATCATGCTAATTGTCACCAAGGTAGGTGACAACAAGACTTTTCACCCAGGTGTCTGTACCGATGGTACAAGATCAGACAACCCCTCCCCTGAAATACCAAACTACCCCTACATACTGTGGTTTCCGTGATGGGCAATGAATGTGCAATAAAGGGGATCAGTGACCACTTTTGTCACCGGGTCTTTGACATCTAGCCGGCCCATTACTTAGTACTAAAAGAAACATGATCCCTCACTGCAGACAGGCAGTGTAAAACTCCAAACAGACGTGGAGACGATTTAGTTATAGAACAATTTAAGTTGTGAGAAAATATATTAATAGCTTTTAGTTAACAAAAAACATGGCTTTTACTGTTTAGACAGAGTTGAATTGCGAAACAGGATGTACCAACCCCTCCCCTGAAATACCAAAACTACCCCTATATACCAAAACTACCCCTATATGCTATGGTTTCCGTGATGGGCAATGAAAGTGCATTAAAGGGGATCAGTGAGCACTTTTGTCACCGGGTCTTTGACATCTAGCCGGCCCATTACTTAGTACTAAAGGAAACATGATCCCTCACTGCAGACAGGCAGTGTAAAACTCCAAACAGACATGGAGACGATTTAGTTATAGAACAATTTAAGTTGTGAGAAAATATATTAATAGCTTTCGGTTAACAAAAAACATGGCTTTTACTGTTTAGACAGAGTTGAATTGCGAAACAGGATGTACCAATTTAGCTGGGAAAAGGCTTGGCTGAGTTGAGTTGAGTAAAGTTATAGAAACTGGTAGGTAAATTCATCAGTGTGAAATGTGACTCATTATCCATTTAACTATGGGCTACACGTACACATTATCCGCAGTGTAATGATTTCAGAAATCTATCAGCTCTGAAGGTTTCTGGCATTACGTGCCGACGCATCGCAAATTTTACGCTGTTGAAGTATGAAAATAAGTGCCTAAATATCTAGGAAGTCCTCATTTAACAAAAAGATTCAAAAAAATACGAGCTGTTTACAAATTTTATAACCCTAGCTCCCCCTATATCTCAAAATTCACAAGCACAGATTCAGAGACGCCAACGAAATAATAAAAACATTGTATGAAATTTGAATACCAGAATCTCGGAGACGATGACTGGAAAGGAGACTCCAGACAGAAATCGATAACGGCATCTTTCCTGCTGCCGATTGCAATCACTTCAATAGACTTCGTCGAATCCCCCCAAATATTATCGCAATCCGATGTAGATTCATCGTTAAGATGACACTTCAACGTCCAATCTTGCTCGAACCTTATAGAAAACCGAAGAGGCATGGTGATAAGATTAGATTTTCTGTGTAGTTTTCTCGGGCGAGAGAAAAAGTCATTGAAGGGAAGTTTCACATAAGAATGGGACGAGAGGAGAATGGGGATTGTGGAGAGACTCGTGGAATGGAAAAGCTCCATGAAAAGAAAACAGGCCCACATTCATGTGAAGATACTGAGGAGTGCTTGTCAAGAAAGATGGGGAGGGAGAGCGTGTTCAAATAATGGAAGCTTGTGAAAGATGGGGTGTGTTTGTTTGTCAAGAAATGTGAAGAAAAGAAAAGGTGATTTACATTTAGACAAACCATGTAAAGGGAAGCTCATGTCATATATATTAGGAAAATTACACACACCTTCCCTAGGATAGAGATGCAAATGGATTGAATTCAAATCGAATACACCATTATCCAAATTCAAATCAATTTACCAACTATCCTATCCGAATTTGAATCCGCCATATGTGTATAAAAACTGAATTCAAATTCGAATCCGAGGTCTAACCGTAATCTGGGTTAAAACCCGATTTGAATCCGAAAAAGATACAACACACTGTTTTTGCATGGTCGACCCAAAAGCCATTTCTTGACTACCTAAAGCTGCGTCTGGTAACTCTCCCGAAGAACAATTCTTCTGTTCTTTCATTATGGCATAACAGAAAAACTGTTCAAAACAACCAAAAACAGTTTTGCAAATTTGGTTTGTTCTTCTATTCTCAAAGAACGGACCGGATTAAAAGAACATCCATAAACGAACATTTCAGAACATGGTAAAACATGTTCTTATGTTCTATAACAGTTTTTTAAAAGAACAAAAAAACAAAATTGTGCCTGATAAAATATTGAGCCAAGCATTCTTCACTATCTCTATTGAACTCCAATCCACCTCACCCACCTCTCCAGCACCCCCTCAATCTCTCACCCTTTCATTCTTTCTCTATTCTCTCACTCTTGGTCTTAGTTAAGCCACCTCACCCACCTCTGCAACTCCCTCTCAAACCTCAACCCTAAACCCTCACCTGTGTTGCCACCTCCTCCAAGACCACCACCTCCATCGCCACCGCCTCCACGATCATCACCTCCCATCTTCACCACAATAGACAAGAAAAGCAAAGTTAGGGTTCTCTCTCTCCTATACTGTTGTTCACAATCAGGGTTAGGGATCTCTCTCTCTCTCTCTCTCTCTCTCTCTCTCTCTCTCTCTCTCTCTCTCTCTCTCTCTCTCTCTCTCCGTGTGTGTGTGTGTGTAAGACCTGCACCCGGAATCCCTTATTAACCTGGATTCCTCCTACGCTAGGTCTTCCCACACCGACAGATGGAGTACCCAACACGGACCCTAGGTCTTCCCACACCGACAGATGGAGTACCCAACACGGACCCGATGGTGGTATCCGAGCCATAGGTGAGTCTCTCTACCCTAAGTGGTCCCATTGCGCATCCCAAAGCATCGGGGCTAATGAGCTTACCAAAAGGCCATATTTTGGCCTAACCGGATGCTTTGCCAAATGATGCATCATCTGGTTGTTAACATCCAGTTGGTGTCCGAGAGTCATACTCTCTCTCTCCGCAGGTTCTATAACTAAGAAGCCTAATACTCCTTATTTCTCTCTTGGTTTATTAGGAGAGTGAGAGGGTATTGGAGAGAAGGAGGTTAGAGCTCAAACCTAGCTTCTCACCATTGGAGGTAAGTTTCACATTTTACTCCTTTCTTGTGGTGATTAAGTGTATGTGACTATGGTGGTTACACCACCATTAATGGTCACCATTAATGGAGACCGACCAAAACCTAGAAAGTTAGGTTAATCTTCCAACCTCCATAAATGGAGTTGTAATGAGGCAATAAAGACTCCCATGTGGCATACTAATGGTGGGAAGATGAGTCCCACAAACCTAAGTAAGGTAAGTGTAAGGGGGATTCAATACTCCCCAAAATGCAAGCCCAAGTCTGGTTCGTGCCTAGTTTCTGGGCTCGAACCAGAGGACCAAACCGGAGGCTTGGTCTTGGCCCTGCCTCCGCATAACTAAGGGTCCTCCCTCCACCAGGGCTAATGCCTTGGGAGAGAAATGACCTAAGTATATGCTAGAGGATCCTAACCGGAGACACTATCCGGGGGCATGACCCTCCAGGTGACCGTCCTCCGGTTATGTTTTGGGTCTAATTGACCTTGGGGTCTTTGGATAGGCTTAAGTGTAAGCTAGAGGCAGTGCCGAATGATACACCACCCGACGGAGCCTCCTAATAACCTTCTGGAAGCCCCTGTTATGATAGGGTATATAGCTAGATGGTAGGCCGGATGATTGACCATCCGATTCTACTCTGGTTCAAGGTAAAATGGAAAATCATCTAAGTGTTAACCGGAAGGTAATTCCAAATGGTATACCACCCTGATGTACCATCATTTGCTTCTGGCTCTGTTGGCCAGTCTACTTAGTTAGGACTAATGCGACCAACCGTTGGATTCCTGGCTTGTCTTGGGACTCATGTATGGATGTATAAGACTTGTCCATATTGGTTAAACGATGAACAACAAACCTAATAAAATTATCTACTTAAATAGGTAACCGACGCAGGTAAGGTAAAAGTCTTCTGTCGCCTTCGCACTACAGCAGGACTAGTAGCGCTATCAGGTGAGGGGTCAAGTCCATAGACCTAGGGCATATATAACATGTCTAATTTTATGCTTTATAGCATGCCATCCAATAATTGTTTATAATTGAGCATGCATTTTATAACAATTATGCTTGTAGATTGTATGTTGTTTGAGTATGATGGTTTGTGTGGCATGTGGGAGCACAATACACTGACCATGTTGTTTATGCTATACCTTAGCTGGGGCACAATGGTCCATCGGAGTGGTATCGGGTATCTCTACTGGGGAATAGTCATCTTTATATTCATGCACTTGTTCACCCATGTATGATGGTTTGTGTAGAGTGTGAGAGCACGGGCACACGCATCATGTTGAATTTGCTAGCACTCTAGCGGGGGCACGGTGGTCCATGGGAGTGGTGTAGGGGATCTCTGCTGGTGGACAGCCATGATTAAATTAATGCATATGATAGACATAGGTGGTTAGAATGTGCTCGTAAGTATGTAAATATGTGTGATCTACCGTACAAATCCCACTGTCTACACAAGCAATAACTATGAAACCTGCACCTAAAAATACGGGCTAATTTGAATTTTTCTCCAATAATAGGTTCTTCTACCGACACTAGCCTCGCATCCGTATCATCAATGGAATGGAACTCTAGGTAAGAGTTAAAACCCTCCTTCTCTTAGTGTAGAAAATCTGTTTGGGAAGAATCAGTTGACCAACCAAGATCTGGCCATCCTAAACCAATTCAAGGCAGGCAATCGACCAAGGAGGTCGACAAAATATGTTTGATCGACCGCCCCTGTTCAATTGACCGCACTTGCATAGAATTGGGCCAGATTGAGTCTAACTTAGTTGGGCTTGGTTCCAGTTGGTTCATAACCACCCCCCATGATCGTCCCAAATCATGTGGGACCTAACCTCCAAACCTCCTTCATCACACTTGTACTAGGAATAGGACTCTCAAGGGAAGAGTTGCGGTACGCCTCTAACTCTTGTATAAACTCCCTATTATAAACTCTCCATAAATCCTAATTGAGAACCTTAGAACCTCTGACACATTTTGGGGGAGAGAAAGTAAAGTGGAACAAGGTTGAAGAAGAAGAGGAAGAACTACTGTTGAAGGTCCTCCCTCAAGCTTCTTGCTACTACAGTGTTTAGCAAAGCATTAAGGTAATCTCAAAACGATTCCTACCTTACTTAAATAAACCTTTTATGATCCCATGAGGTAAAACCCAACCTTTGATCATGTTGGAACAAGATTCCAGAATAAGCCATTAATGGATAATAGGTAGAATTGTTCAATAATGCTTGCGATAGATAAACTAATACAAGTATTCAATGTAGGGCCTTATAATGGTGTATAACATTCAATTAAGATTGGAAAATGACCATTAATATAGTACAGACCCTTAGAATCCCTCTGGGATTACCCTTGACCCCATGCCTTGGAAAACATATTAAATTGGAATCAGTTTGAGCACTCTAATACGAGGTGGTCGACAAGGGCGGCCGACAAAATTGAGTTGATTGACCGCCTTTGCTGTCATCAACTGCATGGTCTACAGAAAGGTGTATTCTTGGTATTTTCAGTCCCAATTGACTATTTGGACTATGTTAGCCATCCCACACCTCAAGATAACATAATGAACATGTTAGAATGATTGGTTTGGTAGAATGTGCTCCCAAGTATGTAAATATGTGTGGTTGCAAGGACGACTTTCATTGTCATAAACCATACATGCATATAACCTATGGGAACAAGATTTTATCCTAACCAATGACTTAAACCTACCATAGAACACCTGTAGAAGTGACCCTACAGAGGTGCATGCCTCTGAAACTCATCTAGGCCAAAATACCTAGGCGGTTGATAAAACTGATATGATTGACCACCATAGCTGATCAACCACCTCCATCGACCACTAGATTACAACAAGCCTGTTTGGTTGTATTTTCAATCATGGACCTTGAGACTTAACCAATTTACCCTAGGATATATTCCTAAGACTAATGAGGATACCCTAGACCTAATGGAAGCGAGACTAAACAATCATAAGTAATATTTATACCTCAATTGTAATAAGTAAGCTAACGTAGGAAACAAGGGAATAGACTCTATCTGTAATAGAGTAAGGATTAGCTCACCAGATACATTTGAAGGATTAATATGTGTTATATTTTATTGTTTCTATGCGTATGTGCTTGTTACTTGTTTTGGATTACTGTGTGATAGCATGCCATCCAATAACTGTGATAATTATTCATGTATTTGCATATTATAACTCTATAATGGATTGGTTGATTATGAAATGTTTGATAACATGTGGATGTTTGATAACATAATTGGTTGTCATTCGCTTGTGTCTTAGTGGATCCAGATAGCTAAAAGATACGGGTACCAGCATTAGTAATATTTCTTGGTTTAGGTTTCATATCCCGTAATAGGCAACCCTTGCCAATAGGGGTTTAGGTATTGGCATAGGCTTATTGTGGACCAACTTTGGGTATGCCCTTTTCACAGCTGAAGCAGGGAAACAGACAAGGTCAAGAACCAACCTCTAGCATTTCAAGGGAGACCTAGGGATGAGTCTGTTATATGTGCTTACCCATCAGGGATTGGGCGTTGTGTACCCAATGAAGTGGTTGAGGTGTAGAATAAGATGCTAGTATCATGCCAAGACGGTGTGTTCTTGGGTTATATTCTTCATTCTTTGGGTAATGTTTCAGATGCAGTGAGGAGCCAAGTATGTTTCATTCACCTCACCCGTGCTTGAGTATTGGTCATTAGTATTTAGGTACGATGCTACTTGCTCATGCTGTTCAAAAACCATTAACCTTAATAATTTATCATGCATTGTGTGCTTGTACATGCTAATTTCTCACTGAGTGTGTGGTTTTGCTCACCCTTGTACATATACCTTTTTTTATATTGTTTTGCAGATAACTTAGCTGAAAATGATATGATTGAAGATAAGAACCTGAAAACGATTTGTATGATCCCTCATGTGAATGTGATGATTGTCTTTATGGTTAGAAGACAATGTTTTTGAAGAAAAAAAGGCTTTTCTGTCTGAGAGAAAAGGCTTTATTTTGGATTTTTACTTAGCTTTAATTTTGATATTTGTTCCGGGCATTGTTTGACCCATGAGATTTTGTTTAAGTATTTTGTACTTGGTATTATTTTATTTTATGTCTTAGTTTGAAGACAGATAAACCTTTATATAATTATCTAATACAATTAGATTTGGTTTATGGTTCTTAGTTATTTGATTTGCATTCTGTGATTCTCGTATTCTATGTTGTGATTAACGGAAGAGATGTGATATGTGGTGACTGTGAATGGATCCTGGTATGTTAGTACTTGCACAACAAGGAAACCATGGTCATACGAAAACGTCAGGGTTTTGGGGTGTGACAATAACCACAATAATAAAAAAAAAGAACCAGAGTAATAATAGCGGAAACATTAGTAACCGACAGACGCCACCTAAGTGATATCATTTAATAAAGTAAGGAGTAAGGTAAGTTTTATGACATCTCACACATTGTTCTTCACAAATACCATAGTATCTCATATACAAATATCCTGAATTAAAAGAGTGAATCTGTAATCATTGTTTCGGATAGATCTCATTGTCTATCCACATCAGAGTCAAAAGTAAAAAGGAAAAGTATAGAGAGGGGTGCGTCAAGTATAGACACAATTGCTGTTAAACCCCGTTCCCGATGTATCGGTAGTATGAAATGCAATGAGATCTCTTTTTTTTTATCAGGGCATAAGAAATTTTCTTCTAGGAACGCATGTCACAGTATTCCACCAATCAACCCCAAGCATTATTACAAACATTTCAGAGTAACATAACATCTCCAAATTTCATTCCCAATTAAAACAATTATAAAGAAACTAGAAAAAAATTATGAAGTAGAAGTTTTACAAATTAAAACCATTTATTATATGCTAACATCTAAAGATTGAACTGAAATCATCCCAGTTATTTAAAGTTCTCATAATTATTAAAATCCAAATGAAACCTTAAACATTATTTCAAATCCAAATTAATTAAAACAATTATTCAATTATCTGGAAATAATCCAAATTAAAGTAATAACCATTGTTCAAGGCTTATTCAAAACATAAACCCAAAATAGTAGAAATCCCAAAACCAAAGCTATAACAAATTAGGCACATCCTAGGCTTAGAAGTAACATCTACGCATCACACGACAGATTAGAGACATCTTCCTCAGGTTCACTGTCCACATCCTCCATACCAGATGAATGACAACCCGAAGCGTCAAGAACCTGCAGCATCTAAAATAGTTTGTACGCACAAGGTAAGCTCAACCACCAAGCTTAGCAAGGAAACCAAACATGCAACAAGTAAATGCATGCAATTATCAACTATGGTTAAGTAAGATAATTGTAAGTGCCAACTCAGGACAATCCACGCATGGAGTCTCCAGGCTACATGGGTCTCCACACAGAATGATACCACCTAACTCGACGTACAACATCACCCCCCAAGTATGGGTTTGTCATTTTGGTACAAGCCCGTATTACGCTGGCCACTTACCCGCAACTCATCCCAAGCCCGTATTACGTCGGTCGCTTGAGGAGATGGTAATCCCACTAGTCGACTCGCCCGCCCAAGCATATAACACATGCCATGGGAAGCATTATAGCTATGTTCATACCACCTTTTTATTGAACCCATGCCATTATATAACCCTTAATGGCTAAGGGTACAATTATACGGGATATTAATGTTCAACTAGCCATGTTCACCTAATTAGCCGCATTACTGGACCGTAATGTTGCCAAGCTTTTGACCCCGTCTAGTCCCCACATAGTTACACATGTTCAATTCAAAGTAGTGACAGTAAAAAATGGTGCAAGCATCCCATTCCACCCACCTTCCTCTTTACTGACTTAATCAGACATTATGAATCAAACATGGATCAGTCGCCTTCGTGGAAAGGTAGTGAGTGTCCCATTCCACTCACCCTCCAATCCCTACACTACACTGTTGATCTCAAACGCAAGGATGCATATGTATGATTACAAAAAATAATATATTGGATGACATGTTATCACACAAAGCATATTATCAATAGCACACCATCACTTAATAAATATAATAAATAAGAGAAACATATGCATCCAAAAGTTTAGTTTTCTTATCGAAAGATAGAGAGTAAACTACTATAATTCGATCAGGTAGCTTCCTACTAGAGGCCTCGTATCCCTATCAAAATCATAAGCAATATATTTTCATTAACGTATTATCCAATAGTTTATTCTAGTTTCTCATTAAGCTTATTATCCTGGTGTTTACAGAGTTAGTAACTTATCTGATAATCCATGTCTAATATTTACTGCCTGTTTGTCATGTCATAGCATCTAGGGATTTACTATTAATTCCATTTGTTACTGTTCATAGTCTAAGGATAACTTTTAACGTATAATAACCATGCGGTCCATACAAGGTAGGTGAAGTGTGGGTTAGCATACCATGAGACAACACACTCATTAGTCATAAATTACCTTTTATTAGCCTTAATATTAAGAAGGACTTCTTCGAACGAAGTCAAGGGTGTTCTAACACCTCACAGAGGTCAGGTTATTAATTTTTAAAAACCAATACTTGTTGTCTAGAGGTTTTTAGAGTTTAGAATAGTTAACAGCAAGCTAACTAAACACGTTATTCCGTCATTAATTGTAATAATGAAGAATACATAGCTATGAACATGATTTCAAGGATCCAACCCCTTAAATAGATTGAATAAAATTCTAGGGAATCACTGATCAAGGATGGTCAACAATCGAGGTCAGAATCTCATACGGAATGTGGCATCGATGGCACAAATTTGACCACAGGTGTGCGTCATGTACCATCGACTGCACATTGAAACGTGGTCGAATGACATTGCCCACACCACCAAAGTGTTGCCTAGTCCCTGTATGTTCGGTTTAAGGTCTCCAATCATAGAGGCAGTACATGGTTGGTCATTTTATAGTGTAAACCACAAGCTACCTCTACTATATATGAAACATAAGGGGTTTCCTTATAATAGGATATTATTTTTGGGTTCTAAGCCCTTAAACAAATCAGAATAAATTATAGGAAGTCATCGGGAAAGTTTGGCTAAGGTCTGACATCAGAATGGTGTGCACAGGATGGCATCGACCGCATGTCATGATTGGCTGGTTGTGCGGCGTGTCCCATTGATTGCAAGTCGAAACGTAGTCCGATGGTTGCCAACTTCCTTTGAGGTGTTTCCCATATTTTTCTCACTAAGAATAAAGAGTTTGATCTCCTGGATTTGTGTTTACACTAAGGTATGGATGCCATTTCAATTCCGTAAATAGTCGAGATAACAGATCTGGTTTTGAAATTCAGATCTGACTTCTAAACATTCAGATCCCTTCATTGGTCCATGATCCAAGTCTCTTAGGGTCATTCCAAGGTTCCTAATGGTCATCGTACATTCTTTGAGAGTTATATATAATTTATTCATTTTTCCAAAGGTTTGATCCCACCCTTCCGATGTACTTTGCATGCTACTGCCCACAATTCATCTCTGTGAGCAATGGCCTACAAGTTTATGGCTCTGTCATGGATGGTGGGTTATCCTTCTTCTGATTTAGTCATATAAACATTCACTGTAATCATCAACGTGAGAGATACCATCTCATTGAATCCCTTTGAAATTTCCAATAGTTGAGTTATAACTTGTAGGTTTTATTATCTGATTCAAATCTTAGAGTGGAGGATACTTAGAAAAGATCCTTCTCTCCTTTGAAGTCTCAGCAAGCAACGGTTGTTCCAATGGTAGGCTCCTCTCTCTCTCTCTCTCTGCTGGGCAGTAATTCAAAGAGAGAGTTCTTCCTCTCTTTTCTTCTTCTATTTTTTTCTTCCTTTTGTGTTTTCCTCTCTCTTTCTCTCTCTGTACTGGACGGTGGTCAGAGGGAAGGTTTCTTCCTTCTTCCTTTTCTTCTTCTTCCTCTCCTTTCTCTCTTCTTTCTCAATTTTGTGCATCAGAGATTCTTTTCTGGATTGGTTTCTGGTTTGATTAACTAAAAGAGATAAAATCTCCCTTCTCACAAAATCGGTAAGTCCGATCACTAGATTGGAATGGAGATGATTTTCCTCCCTCTCTTTCCATTCTAGACTCAATCATGGTTAGCCTACCATGAATAGAGTCAATCCCAGTCGACCTTCATGGGGGGAGAAGGCTGAGCTCGAAATGGTGGGTCCCACATTCAGTTAATCACCAATCCAATTCGTGCCTAGAGGTGTAGTGGCACAGCGTGCGGCAGCTGTGTAACCGCCCTACCCCTGTCTCTTGCCAAACCTCCTTTTTGGTCAGTCAGTTTAGGTGCATGCGTGCTATGCTCTTGGGGGTCGCATAGGTTAGGTCCGAGGTTTCTCCTAATGCACTTTCATGTGCTCTAATGACATGAGAGGTTTAGAAATAGTAGTTTGGTTTCACCTCACGAATATGTCATAGTCTTTGGTCGTGTTGATACGATACGTTCGCACGTAGGAAGACCCGACACATGCCCAAAATGGTCAGATTGTAATGGGGTTTAGACATGGGTCTTACAGTCGTTGCAAGTGCAGTCCTCGCCATGCTCTCCCGTAGCATCCTCAGCATTGGTGGCATTGCTAATCAATGAGTCCTCTATAAAATCAGCTACAGTGTAATCACCTGCATCAACATCTAAAAAAGAAGTATCGATACGAGGGTGAGCTCCCATCCCAGCTCAGTGAGAAGTCAGGTATCACGTGCATGCATCATCCATTGAAATGAAATGAGTTCATTAATTAAGTCTTTGGTAAATGTTCTACTTTGGTGTCATATTGAAATTCAGCCAACGCTTTCAGTCCTGCCTATGGCTGCTAGCCTCCAACTCTCATACACCGGGCAAGGTAGAAGAAGAATACGAGGTCTCAGACTACTAAACTCCTTCTACAAGTGAAACCCCATCCAGGTTCCAAACCATTCAGGCTCATCATCTCCCACCATAGACCCCATTTATCATCGAAGACCCCAGGCCGATTCAATTCTTCCATTAAGTCTCCCAATTGAAAAAGTGTGAGTCTATACCAGTACCTAAACCCCTACTGACAGAGGTGTAGAAACATGGGAGATGCCACCACCTATGTTTATCATGTGCATCAATTTAAATAGGGTTGCACCCCAATGGAGATTCTAGGCACCACTCCCATGGACCACGTTCCCCCACTAGAGTGCTAGCAATTTCAACATGATGCGTGTGCCCGTGCTCCCACACGCAATACCCACCATCATACATGGGTAACCAAATACATATATATGAACGGGGCCATACCCCAGCAAAGATCCCCGGCACTACTCCCATAGACTACTGTGCTCCCGCTGGTAATAGCATTAAACAACATGACCCATTTATTGTGCTCCCACACGCCACACGACTATCATACCCAAACAATAATCATCATACAAAGCATACATAATTATTGTTATGCAAATGCATGCTCAATAAAAACAGTAATTTGATGGCATGCTATAAATGTAAATATAGCATGTTATAATCACAATATAGCATGTTATCAACATAAAAGTCGACATGTTAGAATGCCCTAATTACTATGGACCCGACCCCTCACCTGTAGGCACCAAGGGTGCTGCTGAACCTCGAAACCAACAAAAGGCTTCTTCTAGGGTAAGACCCGCATCCATGAAATCGATCTAAACCTTTAATTCATGTCGTAACAGGTCTTCCAATCATCACCGGGCCAGACGGGACGAACGGATGACAACCAGGTACGAAACGAACCCATGTATGATAATTTATTCATACCGGTCGATGGTACCGGTCGACCGGTATGTCTGCGCAGGCAGATGCTTAGATCCGGAATCGGATCTCTACGGGTCCCACTTTCTAAATATCGAATCCTAGGACTTTCCTAACGTAAGGGGACTTCCTAAACTCAATCCTAGTCTATTTAAGGTCCCCTAAACCTCCTTAAATCTCTTTCATTGATCCTCACAAACCCTAGAGAGGAGAAAGAGATCGAAGAAGGAGAAAGAGCTAAGGAAGAGGGAGAGGAGTCGCCGTTGCCGTTGGACGAAGAACACCCTACTTGCAAACCAACGGTAAGTGCTTGAACCTTCCTCAAGTAAAGCGTTAGTAATGAATGGATCAATACCATGCAAGGCGAGGTATTGATCTAAACCTCTAAATTTGCTGTCAAACCCTAATATAGTCGATAACCCTAGATTCAAGTTCTAGACTGAGGATCATCGAAACTAGGACTTGAATGGAGTTTGAAACAACTCTAACTCATTGCTTAGACCTAGAATGTATAGGTGAAACCCTAGGATCAATAGGGGGTGACCGACGGAAGGTGAGAACCAAGCGTATGGTCTTCCAGAGACATACCGATCGACCATACCGGTCGTACCTTATGCGACCGGTATTGCGATAGGTATCTCTCGGAGACTGGTTTATGGGGACCGGTCGACCATATCGGTCGCACCTTTCCCCACAGTGTCGTGACCGGTACCTGCGATCGGTACCTGCGACCGGTCTGCACTGTGAGGAGTGTTTTGACCCAGTTGGTTTTTTTACCAACGTAAACCCTAAGAAAACTATTCTAATACAACCCTAACATTGTGTAGGACCTTGTGATAGCAAGTTTGGATTCTGTGACGCGGAGCAAGTTATCAAACAAGCGTCAGGTAAGGGAATCAGACCTAAACCCTAATTATTTAATAACAATAAAACGTTGTTAATAATTATGATTCTATGGAATGGTGTTTGTGCATACTCGCATGTCATCTTTACTTTCAATTATTATATTGTTCATGCATACTCGCTATGCTAGGATGTGACTGTTAGGCATGTGATTGTATTTATTGGTGTGTGGAATGGGAAGGGCCTGGGGTCTGGGATCATTCCTCACACTAGCACCTTTTCGTATCGTTTCTATCTTAGCATGCTTGGTGCGGGTAGGGTATCAGGGGGAGGAAGTGGCACTGTGGTCTCCGGCCTGGCCACTAGACTCTAGCTCTATCTCTATGCCGTAGGGAGCTGTGCTGGGATAGGGCCTACTGTGATGACATATAGGATTGGTTAGTTGCGAGCCCAGTTTGCAAGCCCTCGCCAATAGGGGCTTACGTGTTGGTATGGGTAAGGCATCAGGGGAAGTATTGGCAGTGTTTGATCTGGACGCTTTAGCTCTATCTCTATTCCATGGTGGGTGCATGTGGGATGTCAGTGGTGTTTTGTAAGACCCGCACGCCACGAACCCGGCCTAACCATATATTTTGTGTCGGGATCCGTCTTCATATCATGGTCGAGCCAAGTGGACCAAGTGTGTGAAGAAACCCAAGACCTAATATGAAAATTTACCCAAAAACAGTCAAAATGAGGGTAGGGTCGCATGTTTTAACAGGCAGGTCCGACCCTCCCATCGACCCTCACCATCGACCCTCAACCATGGGTCGCAGGGTCTATGAGTTGTCCGACCCTCCCATCGACCCTCACCATCGACCCTCGGCATTCGGGAAAAACAGCACGAACCGAAAATTGAGAAACCTTCCTAATTTCGATTGGAACCTTTCCTAAACTCAATGGGACTTATTTTGGGAGGTTTTGCCCTATAAATAGGACGTCCCTAAGCCTCTTTCACTCCTTTTACAACCCTAATTGGATTGAGAAAAAGAGAAGAGAAGGAAGAGAAGAAGAGAAGGAAAACTTGAAGAAAAGGCTAAGGAAGGAGAGGAAATTCAGAGGAAACTCTAAATCTCAGCAAACCTAAGGTATGAATACATTCTCCATGATTTGTTTAAGACTTTAGAATGGTTTATGAAGAGGGTATGACTTAGAAGAAACCCAAATCATCCATCCATGGTTTCGTTTCAATGGAAAACCATGGAGGAGATCATTAAAACCATGTAGGTGAATAAAGTATAGTTTTAAACTATAGAACATGTATAGAATGGATTGTGGAAGTAAGCCATAGGACCCAACCATGAAAGAGATAATGAAATATGATATTTTCGACTCAAACCATGGAGGGTCGCACCTAGGGTCGATGGCAGATCCGACCCTAGCATCGACCCTCAGTGTTCGGGAAGTTCAGATTAGGGGGAGGGTCGCACCCAGGGTCGATCATG
Source organism: Protea cynaroides (assembly GCA_028583415.1). Classification (NCBI taxonomy): domain Eukaryota; kingdom Viridiplantae; phylum Streptophyta; class Magnoliopsida; order Proteales; family Proteaceae; genus Protea; species Protea cynaroides. The sequence goes on along the minus strand of CM053273.1, from coordinate 49,128,184 downwards.
ACTCCGACCCTACCTCCGACCCTCAGTTAACATAATGGTTTTTAAATTCTGAATAAATTTTAATTAAATTCTATCGACTTTGTTAGGTCTTCTAGAAATATAATAACATTATAAAGGTGATTCTAAAGCTTGGAAAAGTATCTATTGGCAAGCTAAGGTGAGGGAACAAGACCTAAACTAACTGGTTAAGAATAAACTGTTTTATTTCTTGAGTCCAATGCCATATTGATTCTATGCGTGTATGCTTGTGTGTGCATTTAACATGTCATCCAATATTTATATTATTTGTTCATGCATATTTATTTTATTGTTTATAACATGATGATGATGATGATGATAGGAATAGGCATGTGAATGTTTGTGTTTGGCTAGTGTATATGGTGCGGGTAGGGATGGTATCAACCGGTACAGCCATGACCGTTCTTCATGGGGTGTATATTGTGCCATGGTCTATTCAAGTCATGTCCACTAAGCAAGTGTTAGTGTGCTTGATGTGAGGGGAGCATCGGGGAGGGACGTGGCATTGTGGTTCAGCCTGGTCATCGGACTCTAGCTCTATCTCTACT